>VIAB01027627.1:17325-28529 GCA_009801035.1 Oophaga pumilio
TGGATTTACTTTTCTCCTCTCACCTCTAGTTCATTGAGTCATTTTACTCCACTAAGGTAACTATAGGGTCTTTAAACGCTTTGGACCTATGATAGATCCTAGGGGTGAGCATAAAAGGATTGAGTTTGTTGTTTATTTCATACTTTATATTAATTTTTGTTTGAAATCCTCTAAGATACAATAGTGTTCCCCGGATGATGATGATAATAAGATTGGGTTTATTTAACCATTGCTGCAAAAGTTTATTTTGTGTGCAACACTTATTATAGGTTATACCTCTATTAGGCATGTGGAATTAGTCTTTTGAGTATTTAACTCTGGATTGTGATCTTTGTATATACCATAAGTGGTTTTTTAAGTGTTTTTAATGTTGTGTGTGTTTTTTTTGTTGTGTATTTGATTTGGAATAAACTTTATATTGTTTGACTTTATTTAATATTTCTCTTGGTGATCCTTTAAATATATGCATGTGTCTTTTCTCTTGTTGTTTCCCATGTTGCTATTTCGCATGCAGAAAGTGATCCCAATTCCATATATTTACTGTGGGGTGGTGCCCGCTTAAAAACAATTTTTCTTGGAACAATTTCAGCAATAGTCGCATCCTCAGGATATAATTGAATAGATCTACCATTCAGCAGTGAATCTGAGACTCCATGCACTGCAGACATAACGAAACTATAATTATATTGCACTAGCATTGTGGCACCACAGCACAGTACTCACACTGCAAATAGCAGAGCAGCACATTGGGGGAATAGGGCAAGGTGAGTCGTTTTTTTATGTTAGTAATTGTGAGAGCCATCATATTGATTGGCGGTTCTGTGGGGGGGCAATAATACTGATTGGGTGGCTGGTGGGGGCCATACAACTAAATGGGGTTTGGTGAAGGCAATGAAACTGAGTTGGGGGGCTTATGAGAGCCATAATATTGAGTGGGGGCTGGTAAGGGCCATTATAACGTGGGAGGCCATAATTCTGAATGGGGTTGTAGGACCCATAATACTGTGTGTGGTGATATGGTGGACTGTGAGGGCCCTCGTATTGAGTTGGACAATGTGAGAGCCCCTATACTAAGTGGGGGCCCCCATAATAAATGCTGTGCTATGAAGGTCCTCATTCTGTGTGGGCAGGCTGTGGTGGCCCCAATAGTGTGTGAATGGCTGTGGAGACCATTATACTTAGTGGGAGCTATGGGAGATAGCATTATGAGTAGATGGCTGTGGGGGGACCCATACTAAGTGGGGGGCTACATATTGAGTGAGGTGCTGTGGGGGGGTCATATAGTAAGTGGGTGACCCCATACTGAGTGATAGACTGTGGGCCCTCATTCTGTGTGGGGGCTGTGGGGGCCTTTATGCTGAGTAGGTGGTTGTGGAGACCACATACTGTGTGAGGAACTATGGTAATGTCATACTGACAGGTACGACATTGTATGTGTGAGGTGAAACTGTGGGGAAGGGTTTCAATGTGTGGATGGATGCCATACTCAGTGTGAGTGTGGGTTTGGGGCATTTTTGGGAGCATCATACTCTAAAATGGCCATAAAACGGGTACTGGTGGATCGAACACTAAGGGGATTCAATATGGATATTTATATGTTTTGGGGGACCCGGTAAATTTTATGTGCACAACTGACTCACTGTACTTTCTTTAGAGGATGTACTTGGTAGTTCAGTGTTGTAACATACACTTTTGGCAAAATATTTAGAGATTGTTAATTATTTCAATAAATCTTTGTCAGGGAATTTAATTACTCTCAAACAATTAATCATTTTTAATTATTTTGAAGACTAACTACAATTTTTACAAACTACTTATTTTACCTCGGTAACAAAGTTTTCTCTCTATATAATGCTACATAATAGCAGCTATTTATATGTTGTATAATTACTTCACAAGAATTTCCAGGGAGCAATATAATTCTTATAAATCTCCAAAGGTTTAATTCTTAGAAAAGCAGGCAAACCATGACTAATTTTTAAGGTAACATATGCCATTTTTGGCTTCATTTCCATGCATGCACTCAAATTCAATTATGTTTTAAAATAAGTTGTAAAAGAGATTACCCTGAAATGCCCGTTCTACTTTATAGCCTGCATGATGCTGCCAGCATTCTTAAAGTCTTTTTAACTTCAAGTTAATGCTGAATTACAAAAAAATTAAGTAAGCCTAATTAAACGTATCCCTTGGAAATGCTACATTGTGTGTGTATTTCTAAATGTGACAAGCAAACAAGAATAAACAATAGTTCTTCCCTTTTAAACTAATCTTTTGTTAAAGGGAAGCTGGCACCAAAAAATTATCTATTGTTTAAAAAAGCTTTTTATGTTAAATGTATTTTTTGGCATTTTTTTCCATATCAAAATCTGTATTAAAAATAAAAAACATAATAGTCGTGCAGTTTTTGCACTTGTTACTGTTTTTATTTAGACTTTACTTTCCTGTCTTTTTCAGGAAATAAAACATGTATATAGCTGCAATGATCAGACCCTGACCATATCTTTTATATTGAGCTATCTAATGAGCCTGTAGAAAGGTTATTGTGTATGTAGGGGGGAGCAGGGTCAGATGTGGCATCACCCATTGTGATTGGTGGATCCTGGTTATCAGCTGTGTATAGAGGGGTTATCTCTCAATGTAATTCTGTCTCTGCTGAGAAAAAAAATGCAGAAAACTTTTCTTGAATGGACAAAAGCCCCAGGAGCCAGAGTGAAAATTGTGAGATTAACCATTTTGTTTTTAAATAAAGATCCTCATATGAAAAAAAGAAACAATGTCAATATTTAAAATAAGTAATACGAAAAAAAAAAGCGATTTAAATATTAGATCATTTTCTGATGATAGCTTCTCTTTTATATCATAGACAGTCCCCTAAACCCTTATAATGCCTTAACCCAGTCATTACTCATTACTATTTTGAATTAAATATGTACAAAAGTAGAGCAGAAAAAAAAGGAATACAACATGCTATCATATACAGTGCCTTGAAAAAGTAATCATACCCAGTGAGCTTTTCCACATTTTTTCACATTACACCCAAAAACTGAAATGTATTTTATTTGGATTGTATGTGATATACCAACACAAAGTAGCAAGGTTCTGTGAAGTATAAAAGAGATGATACACGGTTTTCTATTTATTTTAGAAATATAAATTGGAAAATAGTGACGTGGTATGATCAGACCATATTCCTGCACGGTCAGACATGGCAATTACACAGTATACAGCAGGGGCGCATGTATAAGACTACCTCAGCACAGGAAAATTTTATTAAAACACATCCAATTGTGGAAGTTATTATTATTCCAAAATCTCTTGATTAAAATTAACTTTTGTTTGTGGGAAAACTCCTTTAAACCATTTCTGACACTGGACATAATATTCCGTCTATGTAACCTGGGGCAATTTGAACAGGGACAGAATATTATATTGTAAGCAGGTTGCGGGATGCAGTGACAGACAGAAGACAGAGCAAGGTTTAACAAATTTAACAATTTCATCAAACAGGGTACAGGAAAGATGTGTATCTTTGTACCGTGTTAGCCAGTAGATAGAGAAATATTTAGAATTGAGAGTCCTCAGTGGTTGATACCTTTTAATGGCTAACTGAAAAGATGGTAACAAATTGCAAGCTTTCGAGACCTGAGTAGTCTCAAAAGCTTGCAATTTGTTACCATCTTTTCAGTTAGTTATCAGTTTTGTTATCATCTTTTCAGTTAGTTTTTCAGTTAGTATCAACCACTGAGGACTCTCAATTCTAAATATTTTTCTATCAAACAGGGTATTAACTCCTCACAGGGAGATAAATGGTTAGAGGGTAGTTAGAAAGAACAACAAGTGCAGAACAGTAGCAG
Organism: Oophaga pumilio; assembly: GCA_009801035.1. Taxonomy (NCBI): domain Eukaryota; kingdom Metazoa; phylum Chordata; class Amphibia; order Anura; family Dendrobatidae; genus Oophaga; species Oophaga pumilio. The sequence goes on from VIAB01027627.1 coordinate 21,180, forward strand.
TGCAGTTATTAAATTTATCGAGTTCTTTATCCTCCTCCACCGCTGATGACCCCGCAGGAGCTGCAGCACTGGCCGAAAAGATGTCCGCAGAGAGGGTCCTTTGAATGGTGATTCATCTTCTGGCAGCAGTGGTCGGTTTCCGGTACCTTCCACTGAGCCCCTATTCCATGAACCCGCGTGGCCAAAGCAAGCCAGGCAGAAGTACTCTCGGAGTTGAACGTGAGCTGGTGTCCAGCAAATGGCAGGGAAGGCCGCAAACGAGTACTCAGCCTTCTCTCCTGCAGTACTCACAGTCTCTGGGTGCACGGCACCTTTCTCTCTCTCGGCCCCGCTGGTGATGACGGGAGCCGACAAATGTAGCCTGTCGCAGCGCCGGTGCTCAGGAGGCAGAGCATGCTGCTCACCTTGCTGCGCGCTTCCTGTTCATGCCAAACTGCCTACCACTGCACGCGCTTTTGCTTTTATCACGCCCCTCCTACCCAGGTCAGGTTGGTCCGGTCCCTCATTCCTTCCCCCAGGCAACATGGGAGGCAGCCTCAACAGTTCCGGACCCGGCTCAGCATAGGTACCTGCAGCCAGTCTTCCTCCTTACAATGTCATCGCAATCGCCCAGGCACACGAGCGGTGCTCGGGCGATCGCCGCCGGGTGTCAGCGCATTCTGACAGCTGACACCCGGCACTAGGTTCCAGGAGCGGTCACAGAAAGGTCCCGGCACTTTAACCCCCAAAATACTGCGATCAAACATGATCGTATTATTCTAGAAGCCGGCAGAGGGCTGACAGCCCCTCTGCCTTTTGTTCGGAGACCCTGCGGCGTGATCCAGATCGTTGTCATTGTGACCTGATGTCGTCATGGTGACATCCGGGTCACCAGAGCAAGGAAACTTGCTGATTATGCGCAGTGCGTGATTGTTGCGCTCGCGCCCTGGCTGATGGGCATGAGCCGGGGGGGTTGTGGCCCCACTGTGCCACAAACCAGACTACCCTGGAAGGGGCGTGACTAAGACAGCTGCCTCGGTCTTCACTGGAGCCTCTGATGGTGAGGTCAGACTTGTGCGGCAGGCAGCTGCCAGGTGCCACTCCAGGGTGGTGTCTGGTTGTGGCTGCTGTTCCCACTTGGGGAGATGGTGGCACAGCTGAGACACTGGCAGGCAGGCATGGATGAGACACAAGGCAGGCAGGCACAGATGAGACACAGGGCAAGCAGGCACGGATGAGACACAGGGCAGGCAGGCACGGATGAGACACAGGGCAGGCTGGCACGGATGAGACACAGTGCAGGCTGGTGCTGTTCACGCAGTAAATGGTAAATGCAGATACTGGAACTGACTGGAAGGAATGGTGTATGGAGAAACAGGTAGAGACCTGTTCACACAGCAGGTACCGGTAATGGTACAGACAGAAAGGAATGGATTATGGAGGAACAAGTAGAGACCTGTTCACACAGGAGGAGAACCTCAAGGCTGCGGAGAAGGGCTGTAGAGCTGCAAGAGATACTGCAGAGGCAGGAGCAAAGCAAAGCGGAACCGCAAGATATGCGGAGATGAGCTGCAGCAAGAGATTGCTGCAGCTGCAGGAGTGAAGCAGAGCAGAACCACAAGATATGCGGAGAGGAGCTGCAACAAGAGATAGCTGCAGCGGCAGGAGAGAAGCAGAGCGGAACCGCAAGATATATGGAGAGGAACTGCAGCAAGAGATTGCCGCAGCTGCAGTAGTGAAGCAGAGCGGAACCACAAGATATGCAGAGAGGATTGGCAGCAGGAGATTGCTGCAGCTGCAGTAGTGAAGCAGAACGGAACCGCAAGATATACGGAGAAGAGCTGCAGCAAGAGATTGCTGCAGCTGCTTTAGCAAAGCAGAGCAGAACCGCAGGAGTGCTGACAAGAGGCAGAAAGAGATACTGAGAGACCACAAGGCAAGACACAGCAGGGAATAAACCACAGACAAGGAGACCAAGAGACAAATGTAGGACAGAGTTCAGACAAGGTAATGACACGAGACAAGGTACAGGGACAAAGACACAGAGACCAGGATATATTGCCTCCTGGAGGGCGGACAAACAGGTGCAAGGCAAAGCTAGGAGTGAGGCCTTCAAGATGGAGGAACGCAAGGCAAGACCTGGCAGGTCAGCAGCAAGATACTGAGTTAACACATTGCACAGGCAAGATCCACAGGGTGGAGCTGCCCGAAATACTAGAGGGCTAAAGGTAATTAGTCAGTCGGGTGCACCCTGACTCCATAAGAACCAGAGAGTTCTGGTGCCGCCCCCTATGTACACAGCCATGAGACATGCAGAGAGCAGACAGAAAGCAAGATGCACAGGGCCCGGAGCTGGCAGCAGACAGAAATCACAGCATGACCTGGAGCAGTGAGCAAGTAGGTATGTGGGGAATGGGAGGCCATGCAGTGATGCCAGCAGGGTTGTTACAGTACCCCCTTTATGGTCCCTCTTCTTCAAGCCTGCCAGAATAGCTTATAGAACAAGGATGGGAGCACATACAGTGAGAGCCATAACGACACTCCTCAGGTAGGAAGAGGTAGGTGTGACATTAGGGATCACAGGTGGTTGCCAAGTCTCTTTGTGCCCAGCAAGGTCAGCTTCACACACAGAATATACAAGGGCCAGGACTTCTTCCATCTGGTTGACAGAAAGCATGGACTTGGGGACTTCTGTTTTGACCTCAACATGATTCGGCCCCCTGGAAACTGAAGACACCTTCTGTTGTGAACACCTTTAATCTGGCTTCTGAGGTTGGGCTCCCTCTGGTGGTTGCTTCTGGTAATGGAGTTGCCATGGCTAACAGAAGTTCATCATCTGAAGGGGATGATTGGAAATCAGGTGTTTCTGACTGGGGAGATATAAGTGAGCAGCCTTCCCATAATGCTTGCAGGTGATTTGTTTCTTACTAGCCTCTTGGAAGTCTGCTTGCTCCCTGCTGTGTCCTGCATCTTTCAGATAAGTTATTACGCTGTTTAAATCTGTGGCTTTTGTTTACTTTTTACTTTTCTCAGTTTTCTGCCTTGCTGGAGTTAGTTCAGCCGGAATTCCCTGTGAGGACCTGTGCTGCACTCTGTGCTCATTTTCCACAGCCTGCTTCAGTCTTTTCTGTGGTTTTAGTTCCCTGTTATTTCAGTATCTGTTGTTTTGCTTCCAGTGACACCAGAGTTCTGATTTAGAGGGGGCGAGGTCCTGTGGCCTCAGGATTTTTGCATATCAGACGTGTTGGAGTTTTTCTTAGGGTTTTTGCTGGATTGCAGACAGTATCCTTTCCTGTCCTGTTCTGTCTAGGCAGCCTGGGCCCCTGCGTTTGCTTACACTGTTTTCTGCCTGTGTTTGCGCCTCATCTGCCTCACCATCAATACATGTTTGGGGGCTATCTATTCCTTTGGGGCTCTACTCCGGGGCAGTTAGCTTTCCCCTTTCTCGCTTTAGGCTTAGGTAACGCTTTGGCTCTGTCGAGGCGTCTAGGCCATCGTAGGTACGTCTCACGGCTAATTCTAGTTGTGTGGTCAGTTTAGGGGTCTGCAATCCGCTAAATTACCAACCTCTCTGGTGTCTGGTTGCCTAGTCTATTTTGCCTTTTATCCTCCTCGGTTACCGAATCATAACAACCTTCACTGGATCCAACTTCAGCCAGTTATCCCAAGAAAATTGGACCTCCTCCTTTGGTACAGAGGGAAGCATCTTCGCCTTGGTATCTTCACCAGCCCGCCAAATGGAAGCTGAGGGTACTCGTACAGGATCCATCCCCTGCCCGTTATCAAGAGAAAATTGGATCTCTCCCACCGGGTTGCTGAAAAACGGAGACACACAGTCCTCTGCTCCAACCTCTTCATCCACCTGCCACATGGAATTCAAAGGCATCTATACAGGAACCATCTTCCGTCCATGGTCTAAGAAAAATCTCTCAGGCGACAAAGATGTTCCCAGGAACTGGTCACATGTATAGTCACAGGAGGTGTGTGGTGAGGGCGCCACTGCTTCCTCTTCCTCAGAGACGTCATCACACCTTGACTCGACGAGTAGCAGACCAGATGAAGAAGAACACCCAGCTGACTGACTCTGATGCAAGGAAACCAGACACCTCTTGTCACTTGGTTGTTTCCACCAATGCACCATGCTGGGTCTCCAGACCTGAATGGGTACGAGAATCTCAGGGTCCAAATCACCTATGGGCACACCAGACAGCAATCTGAAGATGAACTTCTTTGTTTGTAATGCTCCAATTAGGAGCTGTAGTTGTCCCTTCAACACTGGACTGTTCATGATTAGGGTTCAGTAATCACCAAACATCCTCACTAGATTCTGGAGCTGTGGTACAGGAACCACACACAGACTCCGTCTGGCTTGCAGCTTGAACACATCTGCAGGGCCGAAGCTACCACAAGGCACCGGAACAGTCACAGACTTTAGTGGAAGGGAAGTACTCTCACCAAGGGCAACCTCTCCTACTGGTCCAAGGTTCTGGAGCTTTAGATTCCCTGGACAGAGACCATCCAGGTGCTTCTCACAAGCGCAGTGACACCGTCTGCCCTTCTTACGACTGGTTTTGGGCTTCTGCTTTGCCAGCCCACTCTCCTCAGCCTTCTGGGATTTCTCTCGGGTAGCTTGTTTAACAAGTAGAGGAACTGAAGAATCACAGACGGTCGCGGTCTGGCGTGGCATTTTCTTTACAGGTTTTGCCAGTCTGGAGTGCCTCTCAGATCTAGACAGGGAAGACTTCGCAGGAGCAGCTGGACGAGGCACATCAAAGACTCTACGGAAGGCCACCAGGAAGGCCCCTAGGTTCATGATGACAGTATCCCCTGCTTCCAAGAGGGGACAGATCCATAGTAAAGCATCACCTGCTCGGTAGGACATGATGTATGCCACTTTGACCCAGTCAGAAGGGAAACAATCTGCATTCTGCAGGATGTAGCGCAAGCACTTTTCCAGGAACCCTTGGCACTCAATAGGATTCCCATAGAACCTAGGCGGGTCTGCTGGGTCATGCTCCTCATAAGCCCGGAGTTGATTGTAGAGAGAATTGGAGATGATGATGGGGTCTGAAGTCTCAACAATCTGAACCACCCTTGGTGGAATAAATTCTTCAGGCTGCTCATACGGGCAAGAAAAAAGTTCATCGTGCTCTGCGAGCGGACGGACATGGGACTCAGCGGGGACCATGGCCTGTGAAAACTGTCGCGCTCATGCCCTGGATGATGGGCGTGAGCCAAGGGGAGTTGTGGCCCCACTGTGCCACAAACCAGACTACCCTGGAAGGGGCGTGACTAAGACAGCTGCCTCGGTCTTCACTGGAGCCTCTGATGGTGAGGTCAGGCTTGTGCAGCAGGCAGCTGCCAGGTGCCACTCCAGGGTGGTGTCTGGCTGTGGCTGCTGATCCCACTTGGGGAGACGGTGGCATGGCTGAGACACTGGCAGGCAGGCACGGATGAGACACAGGGCAGGCAGGCACGGATGAAACACAGGGCAGGCTGGCACGGATGAGACACAGGGCAGGCTGGCCCTGTTCACATAGCAAATGCAGATGCTGGAACTGACTGGAAGGAATGGTGTATGGAGAAACAGGTAGAGACCTGCTCACACAGCAGGTACCGTTACTGGTACAGACAGAACGGAATGGAGTATGGAGGAACAGGTAGAGACCTATTCACACAGGAGGAGAACCACAAGGCTGCGGAGAAGGGCTGTAGAGCTGCAAGAGATACTGCAGAGGCAGGATCAAAGCAGAGCGAGACCGCAAGATATACGGAGAGTAGCTGCAGCAAGAAATTGCTGCAGCGGCAGGAGCAAAGCAAAGCGGAACAGCAAGATATGCGTAGAGGAGCTTCAGCAAGAGATTGCTGCAGCTGCAGTAGTGAAGCAGAGCAGAACCACAAGATTTGCGGAGACAAAGGTAGGACAGAGTTCATACAAGGTAATGGCACAAGACAAGGTACAGGGACAAAGACACCGAGACCAGGATATACTGCCTCCTGGAGGGCGGACAAACAGGTACAAGGCAAAGATGGGAGTGAGGCCTCCAAGATGGAGGAACACAAGGCAAGACCTGGCAGCTCAGCAGCAAGACACTGAGTTAACACATTGCACAGGTAAGATCCACAGGGTGGAGCTGCCCTAAATACTAGAGGGCTAATGGTAATTGGTCAGTCAGGTGCACCCTGACTCCATAAGAACCAGAGAGTTCTGGCGCCGCCCCCCTATGTACACAGTCATGAGACATGCAGAGAGCAGACAGAAAGCAAGAGGCACAAAGCATGGAGCTGGCAGCAGACAGAATTCACAGCATGACCTGGAGCAGTGAACAAGTAGGTATGTGAGGAATGGGAGGCCATGCAGTGATGCCAGCAGGGTTGTTACAGTGATCAGCAAGTCTCTCTGTCAGTGCAGCGCTGACAGCTTCTATGACATGGTGATGCTGCTTCATCTACATGCTATAGACGCGATCAGCCTGCAAAAAATGATTGTCCCATAGTGGGACTAAGTAAAAATGTTAGAAAAAAGTTAAAAGAAATTCAAATAATTGTAAAAACATCAAAAATAATTATAAAAAAACAATATATATTCTATCACTAAATAAATATTTGAATGAAAAAAATCTAAACAATAAAAGTACACATATTTGGTATCACCGCGTCCGCATCAAACTGAGCTATAAAACTGTCCCACTAGTTAACCCCTTTAGTGAACACCATAAAAAATAAAAAACAAGGCAAAAACAATACTTTATCATCACCCGCTGAACAAAAAGTGGAATAACATGCAATCAAAAAGATGGATATAAATAAACATGGTACCGCTGAAAATGTCATCTTGTCCTGCAAAAAACAAGCCACCATACAGCGTCATCAGTGACAAAATAAAAAAGTTATAGCTCTCAGAATAGTGATGCAAAAATAATAATTTTTACTATAAAATAGTTTTTATTGTATAAAAGCGCCAAAACATTAAAAAAAATAAATGAGGTATTTCTGTAATTGTACTGACCCGAAGAATAAAACTGCTTTATCAATTTTACCTCACACTGAATTATATAAACCCTCCCCCAAAGAAATTCATGAATTGCTAATTTTTGTTCATTCTGCCTCCCAAAAACTGTAATAGAAAGCAATCAAAAAATGTCATGTGCCTGAAAATGATACAAGTAAAAACGTCAAGTCGTCCCGTAAAAAACAAAACCTTGCATGACTCTGTGGGCCAAAATATGTAAAAATTATAGCTCTCAAAATGTGGTGATGCAACAAATATTTTTTGCAATAAAAAGCATGTTTTCGTGTGTGACAGCAGCCAAACATAAAAACTCGCTTTAAGGCCTCTTTCACACGTCCTGATATTTCCGGTACTGGAGA
>VIAB01027637.1:0-12018 GCA_009801035.1 Oophaga pumilio
GCCTTGCAGTCACTGCAAAAAAAACAAAATGGGAGGACAAAATGAACAATGTGAAGTGGAGTTTCCTGAGCCCATGCAGTACCTGGGTTCAAAAGCTTATTGGGGTGCATATGATTTGGTAGCAGGGCAGGCCTTGCAGTCAATGCAAAAAAAAAACAGAATGGGAGGACAAAATGAATAATGTGAAGTGGATTTTCCTGGGCCCATCCAGTACCTAGGTTCAAAGGCTTATTGGGGTGCGCATGACTTGGTATCAGGGCAGGCCTTGCAGTCAATGCAAAGAAAACCGAATGGAAGGACAAAATGATTAATGTGAAGTGGATTTTCCTGGGCCCATCCAGTATGTGGGTTCAAAGACTTATTTGGGTGCATATGACTTGGTAGCAGGGCAAGCCTTGCAGTCAATGCAAAGAAAACCAAATGGGAGGACAAAATGATTAATGTGATGTGGATTTTCCTGGGTCCATCCAGTACCTGGGTTCAAAAACTTATTTGGGTGCATATGACTTGGTAGCAGGGCAGGCTTTGCAGTCAATGCAAAAAACAGAATGGGTGGACAAAATGAATAATGTGATGTGGATTTTCCTGGGCGCATCCAGTATGTGGATTCAAAGGCTTATTAGGGTACATGTGACTTGGTAGCAGGGCAGACCTTGAAGTCAATGTTTAAAAAAACAGAATGGGAGGACAAAATGAATAATGTGAATTGGATTTTCCTGGGCCCATCCAGTACCTGAGTTCAAAGGCTTATTGGGGTGCATATGACTTGGTAGCAGGGCAGTCCTTGCAGTCAATGCAAAAAAACAGAATGAGAGGACAAAATGAATAATGTGAAGTGGATTTTTATGGGCCCATCCAGTATATGGGTTTAAAGGCTTATTGGGGTGCATATTACTTGGTAGCAGGACAGGCCTTGCAGTCAATGCAGACAAAAATAGAATGGGAGGACAAAATGAATAATATGATGTGGATTTTTCTGGGCCCATACATTACCTGGGTTCAAAGGCTTATTGGGGTGCATATGACTTGGTAGCAGGGCAGGCCTTGAATTCAATGCAACAATTTTTATGGAAGCCCTCCTGGACTTCTCGTGAAAGGGGTATTGGGGTGCGTCGTCATTCTTAGCAGCCCATCCCCTCACAGCATAGGCTATAAAAGTTTAGGAGAACCACTGTTTGATAATGGCCTTTTAAACAGATTAATGCTGCCTGATGCCCTTGTAAAAATAGGCACTGTAACTTCTAGAGTCCCACCTTCATAAATGAAACAAGTTGTGTCTGCTTGTGTGTCACACACATGGCCAGCTAGGGTTGTTAAATGTTATAATGACATTTCCCAGTGAATGCATTTGTTTTGTTTGAAAGCAATATTAAAGTTGAGAAAAGCTTCAAAATGCTGCATCTGAACATAGCCCAAGTGGTGGAGGAACATTTTGAACAGGGGTTAATTATTTTGCCTTATATACATGTCATTAACCTGGAAAGGATGTACCTTTGCATATTTCCCAGCAAATTCCATTTTGTTTTGTTTTTTGGTATGTTTTTGGTGCATCGGTAAAAATGACATGAAACTCTGACAACATTGTTTAAAGCTGTGAACTAGGAGTCAGGAATGCTTCCCATGATGTCTCCGTGTTATTTGAGCAGTGTTTCTATCATTTTCAGACGCATTTAAACCTTAAAAGGACCCCCGGTGGGGATCGCGGCAAAAATACTCCGGTCTCCCATAGACTTACATCAGGCTCGTTGTTCTGTCCGAGTACCCGAGTATTACAATCTGGTTGACCCGAACAACGAGCACCCGAGCATTTTAGTGCTCGCTTATTACTAGCGATAACCCACATGTGGGGGGAATACTGCTTTTAAGGCACAGTGAAAAGCTCAGAAGGGAAGAGACGCCATATTGGAGTTCAGATTTTGCTGTAATGGTTTGAGGGTGCCATGTCACATTGTCGGAGCACCGGAGGTGCCAGAACCCCCTATTTGTGAACTCATTTTATAAACTACATTCTCCAACGAATTCATCTAGGGGTGCAGTGATCATATTAGCACCACATGTGCCTCACAAAATTTTATACCACTGAACGGTGAAGAAAGAATAAATTACTTTTTTACTACTAAAATCTTGTTTTAGCCCCAAGTTTTTAATTTTTCTAAGGGCTAATAGAATTTTTTTTTTACAACAAACTGGGGTCCATTTTTTACTGATTTTGCCAATACCCTACATGTAACCGGTAAAAAATTTTCAGGCACAGTGCAAAGCTCAGGAGGCAAAGAGCACCAGACTTTACTGTTATGGTTTACAGGTGCCATGACCCATTGAAAGAGCCCATGATGTGCCAACACAGCAGAACCCCCCATAAGTGACCCCATTTTACAAACTGCAACTCTCAATTAATTCCTCTAGGGGTGCAGTGATCATATTGACAACATGGGTGGGTCACAAAATTTTATACCATTGGGCAGTGAACAAAAAATAACTAAATTTTTACCACCAAAATTTTGTTTTAGCCCCAGATTTTACATTTTCACACAAGAAGTGGGTAAAAATGGCACCAAAATTTGTCCTACAATTTCTACTGAACATGGCAATGCACCATATGTGGCAGTAGAGTACTAATTAGCCATATGGAGAGGCTCCGGAGGAAGGGAGCGCTATTTGCCTCCTGGAGTGCAGATGTTCCTAGAACAGTTTGCAGACTCCATATACAGAGCCCTTAATTGCTAGAAGAGCAGAATCCTGTCATGAGCTGCTTTGTTTGTGGGATTAGGTAGTTCAGAGGTTAATCTGGACAGCCTCATTTTGGGATTCTGGGAGGCTTCTTATAGCCTCATTGTGGAGCCATTCCCTGTCGCTTATACTTTGACCCTTGGCCGAGTGTGTGTGACCCTGTGCTTTGTGCTTGTGCTACTTTATGCTTGCTTGGTTTTGACTTGGTTCTGTTCCCGTTACGAGTTCTGCCTGCCCCTCCTGTACTGCGTTGCTATCTTGTGTATGACTCCTGGCCTTTGTCCTGACAATTCTCTGCTCGCCCCCCCTGTACTGCATTGCTATCTCCGTGTATGACTCCTGGCTTATGTTCTGACTATTCTCTGCTCGCCCCTTCTGTACTGCGCCGTCCTCTCCGTGTATGAACCCCGTTTGTCTGACCTGAGTTTCCCTCTTTACTAATCCAGGGTCCCTGCAAAGTCCTGCACTCATCTCTAGCAGCAGGACGCTAAGCCTCGCCCCCTGTGGTCACATGATCGCAGGTCCTTTTGCTTACTGCTATCTTCAGTGTCCCCTCTCACCACGCTGTTCAGGTCCCCTCTGCCTGAGCTTCCCCTGCGGCATCTGACCCCGGGCCCTTCCACAGTGTGGGTGAGTCACCCTGCTCAGCCGTGGCAGTTCGCTGGCGCTGACAGGAGCATGATAAATCCCCTCTCAAGTGACCCTATTTTGGAAATTATACCCCTTGGGGAATTTATCTACAGGTGTAGTGATGATTTTGACTCCATGTGTATTTTGCAGAAACAAGCAGCAATAAATGTTGCCGAGTGAAAATTGCAAACTGCTGTTGTAGTGACCAGTACTCTGTAGTGACCAGTACGTTATGCCCAGCCAGCGCTTCTGGAGACATGCACCCGTAAGTTAGGTGGGCTCTCATCACTTCAGAAATGCCAAACGTGGACACTATATGTAGTTTAGGTACACTGTGGGGCTCAGAAGGGAGGGGGCATTTGGATTTGGGAGCGGAGAATTTGCTGAATTTCTTTTGGTGGGTGAGGAGCCATTTCGCTTTTACAGAGCCTTTGTGCTACCAGTAACATGGAAGCCTCCTATATTTCCGCTAACAGATGACGGACCTGAGTGAGGGCTCGCTTTTTTTGTGGATGGATTTGAAGCTTTTATTGGGAACATTTTACATAACGTTTGGGATCACATTTATCCGGCAGTATGCTGACCACTTACTTTGTTCCATCTAAATTTCTGAGTGATGTGGTGAAACCCCTGAGGGATCCATTCGCTATAATGAGGCAGCAGAGTTACTCTGGACTCCTGTCTGGACTCTGTTCAGCGGTGTCCTTCTTTTCAGAAGTGCACAAAACTGCAGCACTTTTATGCAATCCTAAAAAGACGGACACCTCTGGATCACAGGTCAGACAGCGTCCACAATGCCTCCATCTGCCTCATTAAAGGGTTCGGTCTGAATCACGTATTTCAGAGATTTACACAAAAAACCACAGTGTAGGCGCTCAGCGCAGAGTGCAGGATAAATGTTCGCCAAGCCTTACTGCGATCTTTCAGAGGCAGAATGAAAAAATCAGCAGCAGATGAAGAGTTGGTTTTATTTATTTTTTACGCCGTCCCTTGTACGGTATAATTGACAAAGCGACTTTATTCTTCGGGTTGGTGTGATTCCAGCGATACCAGATTTATATCTGGTTTTTATGTTTGGCTGCTGTCACACACTAAAAGATGTTTTTTTATTGCAAATGATAGTTTTTGCATCACCATGTTTTAAAGGGGTATAATTTTTCCACATTTTGGCCCACAGAGTCATGTGAGGTCTCTTTTTTTGTGGGATGAGTTGACGTTTTTATTGGTATCATTTTCGGGTGCATGACATTTGTTGATCGCTTTCTATTCCGAATTTTGGGAAGCAAAATGAACAAAAAACAGAAATTCAGGATTTTTTTGGGGGTTGTTATACTGTTCTGTGTGTGGTAAAATTAATAAGGCAGTTTTATTCTTCAGGTCAGTACTATTACAGTGATACCTAATTTCTATCTTTTTTATGTTTTGCCACTTTTACACAATAAAAACTATTTTGTAGAAAAAATGATTATTTTTGTATTGCTTTATTCTGAGAGCTATAACTTTTTTATTTTTCCACTGATGGAGTGATGATATTTTCAGCGGTGCCATACTTATTTAAATCCATCGTTTTGATCTCGTTTTATTCCAGTTGTTGTTCAGCGGCATAATGATTAAGCATTGCATTTTGCCTTGTTTTTTAACTAAAGCGGTAAATTAGTGGGACAGTTTTAAAGGTCGGGTCGTTGCAGACGTGGCAATACCAAATATGTATACTTTTATTGTTTAGATTTTTTTCATACAAATATTTATTTATGGATACAATATCTTTAATTAATATTTTAGATTTTTTTAAAATATTTTGATAATTATTTTAAACTTGTTTATAACTTTTTTTACTTAGTCCCACTATATGACTATCATTTTTGCAGGCTGATCGCTTGTACAGCATGGGGATGCAGCAGCAGCCCTGTGCTGTACAAACTTGTCAGATGATCAAGCAACTTTCCTAGCTCTGGTGACCTGGATGTCGTCATGATGACATCGGATCACCGTGGCAACGATCAGGACCTCATGTCTCTCCACGGGGTCTCTAATTCAAGAGCAGAGGGACTGTCATCTCTCTGCTGGCTCCCGAAATGCTGCGATCTCGTTCACCCAGTTCCTTTGCCCACCATAAGAAAGAGACTGGGCAAAAATGGCCTTCATGGTAAAGTTCCAAGATGAAAACCACTGATGGGCAATAAGAACATAAAGGCTCATTTCAGTTTTGCCAGAAAACATATTGATGATCCCCAAGACCTTTGGGAGAATACTCTGTGGACTAACAAGACAAAAGTTGAACTTTTTGGAGGGTGTATGTCCCTTTATGTCTGGCGTAGATGTAACACAGTATTTCAGAAAAGGGAAATCATATCAACAGTTAACTATAGTGGTGGTAGTGTGATGGTCTGGGGCTGTTTTGCTGCTTCAGGACTTGAATGACTTGCTGTGGTAAATAGAACCATGAATTTTGCTGTCTACCAAAAAATCCTGAAGTAAAATGTCTGGCCATCTTTTCATGACCTCAAGCTGAAGCGCACTTGGGTTATGCAGCAGGACAATAATCCAAAACACACCAGCAAGTCCACCTCTGAATGGCTTAAGAAAAACAAAATTAAGACTTTAGAGTGGCCTAGTCAAAATTCTGACCTTACTCCGATTGAGATGCTGTGGCATGACCTTAAAAAGGTGCATCATGCTCAAAAACCCTTCAATGTGGCTGAATTACAATTCTGCAAAGATGATTGGGCCAAAATTCCTCGAGAGAGATAAAAACGACTCATTGCCAGTTATTGCAATTGCTTGACTGTAGTTGTTGCTGCTAAAGATGGCCCAACCAGTTAATATGTTTAGGGGGAAATCACTTTTTCACACAGGTCCCTGTATGTTTAGATCGCTTTTTCCCTTAATATTAAAGACCTTCATTTAAAAACTACTTTCTGTGTTTAGTTGTGTTATCTTTGTCTACTATTTGTATTTGAGAACATTAAAGTGTGACAAACACACAAAAGAATAGGAAATTAGGAAGGGGCAAACACTTTTTCACACAACTGTATATGTATTCTATCTATTCTATTGGGTCACGGTGTGATTTTACTGTACGCTGCAGATGAAATGTCAAGGACATGTGTGTGTAAAAATTGGACGGCACTCGCATGGTCTGAGTTCCATGCGATTTTTTTCTTACACCTGTTGACTTGCATTGGTGAATCTTGTCCGAGATAAGAGGACATTCGCTGCATGCTGCGATTTTTTTCTCAGCCTGATCTGAGCTGAGAAAAAAAATGGCAGATGAGCCATAGATAAACATTGGTAAGGGTGAAATCCGATTTTTTTTATCAGATTACACTGGTCCATTTTTCTCACAAATGAGTATGAGCCCTAAGAAGTAAATTAGTTTATTTAACTAGTCTGTCAAAAGTGAACATACATTTTGTATAAAATTTTTATAGAAAACCCTAACTTACATATTAATGAAAAGGATAAGATATAGACACAGATATTATTTGTTTTGTAAATACTTTGTTAATATTTAATACATTAATCAGAAAGCCCAAGCCATTTTACGCACTGTAGCATGTTTTATCTACTTTCTCTGTACACCTTGCACTTCTCCTCCCTTTCCCATAGGGTCCAAAGGTAAATCAACCAGGCTTTGCATAACTCAAGTTAAGGTTAAAGGTGTTAAGGGTGACCCTGACTCAATGCTTAAAGCACATTGTGTCAGTGATTTTCAGGGTAGGTTTGCTTTCTGCAATATACAAATGTCAGTAATCTAGAAGCCGTTGGAGAAATGACCTTGTATTGAATTGTATAATTAAGTTTCATTTAGATTAGCAATGCAATATGTCAGTGACTGCTGTAAAGTTTATTTATTAGCCAATAAATTATTTTGCAGTTTAATTAGATTTTCATCAAAATAAAACTATTTTATAATATAATAAGCAATGATGTATTGGTTTGTTGTTCACAAGGTTTGCATTTTGAAAAACTAAAATATAACTAAAAATGCAGCGCTGCATATGATTTAGTACATTATGGGGTTTTCTCGCCTAAGGCCGGGATCACACATGCGAGAAACTCGCAAGAGTCTCTCGCATGAACACCCGGCACTGCCACCGGCACTCGGACCGGAGCGTGCGGTTGTATATAAATACATGCAGGGCCACCAATGCAGGGCGTGCACCAGAACTCCCGCCGAGCAAACACGAAAATGCTCGGTGCTCGCCGAGTACCACGAGTACAGCGATGCTTGGGCGAGTAACGAGTATTACTGAGCACGTTCACTCATCACTACCTGCATGTAGTAGAGTTGGCTCACAATGCAGCTGTACTTCACTTCCTCTTGTCCAAAGTCAGGGATATGTCCTGCCTGCTAAGCATGGACCAGAAAAAGAGAGCGTCTGTAGCTGCTTTATAATGTGACTCAAACTAGATGCAACTGATACACCGCTTATGTTACAGACTATATTTGGAGCAGAAATAGCAAGGCTTTTTGTCTATTCCTCCCTCTGCTTCCTGTTTACCTCAATTGTAATGCCCAAATTTCAATTACCAGGATTATTTAAAGAGAACCTGTCAGGACATTTTTAGAATCTAAACTGTCCCTAGTGCGTTGTGCATCACTAGCACTTTAATTATTAAAAATGGCGCTGTAATCATGTGCAAAAAGCATTTTATATAGTTAGATCTTATCTGCTCATTTAGTCATAGAGCTGTGCTTCATAGAGTTGAGTCAGGGTTGTAGCCACCCACACAATTTAAATGATGTTCCACCGACGTCACTCTAATCCACTCTAATTTATTGAAATAAATGAAGCACATCCCTATGACTAAATGAGCAGGTACTATCTACAGTAACCATATAAAGTGCTTTTTGCACATGATTACAGCGCCATTTTTAATAAAAAATCGTGTTGGTTATGCACATTGTATCATTAACAGCGCACTGGGGACAGTTTAGATGCTAAAAATAACATGACAAGTACCCTTTAAGCTCCTGCACAAAAAAAAAAGTTCTATAGGCCATATAGTAGAAGTAGAAGAGTGTATGTAAATTGAAAAGCAGCTGTGAAGTTGCTACATAATAAGGTCCAGGTTAAAGAGAATTGTTTTTTTTTGCAATTTTTTCTTTATGAGGCTACCTGTCTACAATCGGGGAGTTGCAGCGCTTTGGACGTAGTGTATGCTCGCTGCTTCTAAAACATTACCTTTTATTGAATGCTAGTATATGTGTACAGTAGAGATGAGTGAACTTTTCAAGGTTTGGATCAGATTGGCAAACATCCCAATGTTGGCCAAACATATCGGAACCCCACTGAATTCAATGGGAGGCAAAACCAAACGCATAGACAACACATTCAGGGGAGCGAAAAGGTGCCAAAACAGCTCAAATTAGGAGCAGACACCAGGAAAACTGGCATCAATTAAGCCAAAGTACAAATAGCATAATTGCGCCACATGGATGCATGGGACAGGACCTGGGACAGTGCTTGGACCAGAATTTCTAGCTTAAACATTGTTCAGTAACAGGTGGATAAGTGACAGACCTGTAGGCCTGGTGCTCTGGGAGCCCTGCCAAATTCAGGCAACACATATGAAGGTGTGGCACCCCAGGGGTTAGGTTGCCACAGTGACCTTGCCTCCCTCCAGAGTTGAGTGATGTCATGCCTGAAAGCAAGGAAGGATCCCTTTAACAGGTAACACACAGCATACAACATCTGATTTCAGGGGAGCTACTCTGGAACATTCTGGCTGGGGGAGGAGTTAGTGAGTGAGTGCTGAGCAAGAGTTGAGGAAGGAAGGGTAGCTAGGAGCTGGGGGACAGGAGCTAAAGCTGAGCTCACCCCTAGTCCTGAGAGCCAGAAACCGGACGCCGGAGTCCGAGGCTGAGTGGGTAAACTAAAGCCCCAGCAGCAGAATCCGGAGGGCAGAAGACAGCAGGTCCTATGTCCCAACTAATACTCGACTACACAGCAGCACGTGTGAGTCAGAGACTCCAGAGAGGAGCGATCCCTGAAGTAGGCTACAGCTGCCTGTCATGAGAGTGAAGTTCTACTTAAAAGTAACAGAGAGAGAGAGAGGAACTTGAACAGAGTTTACAACAGCAAGTACCTCAGAGAATAGCGCTAGAAAGGAGACCTCACATCCCACCTGAATGAGGAGATTCCAAATTGCTTTCAGGTTGACCGACTCCAGCACCATCTGTAACCTGATCCCTGGACACTTTGCCTGCAGAACTGTAAGTAAAGCTTTGGAAACTGCATCTGACTGTGTCCTCTAAAGTTCTTCCTGCAACATCCACTCAACACTGCTACATCCCTTGCTAAATACTACTATTACCATCTACCTTACATTACATCTGCCTGGGACATAGCTTCACCTGTGGGAAGCTTTACCAACTCTGCTGCATCACCAACTGTCCCAGAGAATCTGCACTGCAGCGCTGGTCACCTCTGACCAGAAACCACAGGTGGCGTCACGAACACCTTACTACAAACTCTATCATCCCTTGTAAATATTCCCCTTTTTATTGGATGCTCAGGGCTACGGACCGGGTCACTGCTGCCGTGACACATCCCTTTAAGACACCGGCCCAGTACCGAGTAACCCACTGTCCTGGCGGGCGACCCAAAGGAAATCCAACTTGGAGTCCAAACAGTTCCAAAAATTATTGCCACACACCACTAAAATGGACTCAATTTACCTAGAGTAGAAATAGTATAATTGTGCAGCATTTTGAAAAACTTGTTACTTGATGGTCTACTCAACTCCATTTCTTTGGCAGCCACACAGCGGTATTATTTTTATTATTATTTTTTATTGTTATAGCACCATTTATTCCATGGCGTTTACATGTGAAAAGGACATAATAGAAACAAGTACAATAATCTTAAACAATACAATTCGCCAACTAGTACAGGTGAAGAGAGGACCCTGCCAGTGAGGGCTCACAGTCTACAATGGATGGGTGAGGATACAGTAGGTGAGGGTAGATGTGTTCGTGCAGCCGTATAGTGGAGCGATGGTTACTGTAGGTTGTAGGCTTGTCAGAAGGGGTGGTTCTTCAGGTTCCTTTTGAAGGTTTCCATGGTAGGCAAGAGTCTGATTTGTTGGAGCAGAGATTTCCTGAGTAGAGTGGATGCACGAGAGAAATCTAAAATTGTGGGAAGAGGAGATAAGAAGACAGTAGAAAAGGAGATCTTGTGAGGATCAGAGGTTGGGTGCAGGTAAGACTAGGTCACAGATGTATGGAGTAGACAGGTTGTGGATGGCTTTGTATGCCAAGGTTAAGGTTTTGAACTAGAGTCTCTGGGAAATGGGGAGCAAGTGAGGGGATTGACAGAGAGGACAGGCCAGGGAATAGCGTGGGGATAGGTGGATTAGTCAGGCAGCTCAGTTTAGGATAGATTGGAGAGGTGCGAGACTGTTAGAAGGGAGGTCACAAAGCGGGAGGTTGCAGTAGTTGAGGGGGGGAAATGATGAGTGCATTGACTAGGGTTTTTGCAGATTTTTAATTATGGAATGTACAAATCCAAGAAATAATTTTGAGTTGCATTTGGCTGGAAGAGGCAAGTGCATTGATATGTGTTTTGAAGGGCAGATCAGAGTCCAGGATTACCCAAGGCAGCGAGCTTGAGGGATGCACTCATCTATGCCTTATAGAAGAGGGCCAGAAAGAGCATGTGCTCCAGTGAAATTTTCCGCTTTCCCCACCTTAACATCACACACAGTATAGTCCTCAGAGGTGGCACCTGAATTACCCTGATGGGAGAGTCTGCAGAGCTTTCACACAGTCTATTCCAAGGGCATCAGATTCACAGGCTCAAGAGGAGGAAATCATCTACACCGGTGCCCAAATTTTTTCTTTACTGGATCCAGGGCAGGAAAAAGTAGAGTCCGAGCAGAATCCAGACCCTTGTCACCAGGCGTTAACTCCTGGGGGTGAAGGTTATCCTGATGAGACTCAGATACCTGAGGCGCACACGGACTGTACTGTGCTGTCAGGGCAGGAAGAGGAGGAGGGTGACTCTCAAAGCGAGGAGTGGGAGAACAGAGAGGATGACGATGAGGTTGTAGATCTCACTTGGTGTGAACCCAGAGGCATGCAGCTGAGTAGTTAAGCAGAGGAGTTGGAGAAGGAGGAAGACGAGGAGGTTATGTTGCAGCTTCCCGCACAGACATGGAGTTATGCAACCATGACAAGCACTGGATCCTCAGCCACACCACTGGCTGTGGCCAGCAGTGGTCATGGGTCTGCAGTTCGCATGGGTGGTGTCACGGGTTTAACACGACAGAGAGAAGCCAGAAGACTGCAGCGTCTGATTTCTCTTAATCCTGCACTGATTAGAAGCACTTCACCTTTGTATTAAACGGTGTAAATTTCTTATGGTAGTGCAGTGGTTAATCTGCTCAATTGAGAGCTCCTAAAGAGTTAAGGCTCTCAGCTGTGCATTGTTAGCCACTCCTATCTCCTATATAAACTGGGTCCTGGCCCTGTGCCGGTTTTAGGCAAAGTGGGGCCCTAGGCAAAGTTTAAAATGGGGCCCCAAATGCTAACACATTGCACATCACACAGAAACATTTCGGTTGTATTTAAATGCGCTGAGTTCAGATCGCTAAATGAGTGTGATCGGCAATATTGAAATCGTTCAACACTTGTTTCCCGGCCTCTTTCCA
>VIAB01027639.1:7134-17295 GCA_009801035.1 Oophaga pumilio
TGATGGTAAAAATGGAAACACTGATGACACACTGATGGTAAAAAACGATTAAGGCCTCCTTCACATGTCCGTTTATTGTGTCTGTATGTGGTCCGTTTTTCTAAGGACCGCAAATATGGACACACGCACAACGATTGTATTCAATGGTGGTGAGCACATGTCAGGTTCCTCACATGGACCGTGTATCCGTGTGAAAAAGCCGCAGACATGTCAGCTTTTTACACAAATCATGAACAAAATATGTGCCACACACAGATGACACATGGATGACATCAGTGTGACACATATCGGTGCCTGGGAAAAAGTGGTACAGTTTAAGGTGTTTCCAGGTGCTGGCTGCTGAAGGCAGCTCTCATCATTGTCGCTTGGTCTTACTGTGATCACTGCGACCAGGCAACAATGATGGAAATTGTGTTCAGCACCTGCTGTGTCCATCCTGAGTCAAATAAAGAATTAATTTAAAAAAATCGAGTGGGCTCCTGCATTTTTTGATAACCAGTAGAGGGAAAGCCCATGGCTGTGGGCTGATGTTGCTAATTGGGGAAAAGGGACGAAGCAGTACAGTTAGCTGTTCCCAGATGTCGGGTGCTGAAGGCAGCTCTCATCATCGCCTAGTCTTCCAGTGATCAGCATGGGCTTAGGCGACAATGATGGGAGTTGTATTCAGCACCCGCTGTGTACATTGGGTGTGAAATAAAGAATTAATTAAAAAAAGGCAGAGGGCTGATGTGGAAAGGGGAAAATGTCCAAAAAGTTGACTCTGCTCACAACTGTTTGCTTAGCCTTTACTGGTTAGTTTATGGGGGACCCAGAAAAAAGATGATGTAGGATCCCCCTATAAATTCTAACCAGCAAAGGCTAAACAGACAGCAGGGGTTGATATTAGCAGCCTGGGAAGGTGCCAGGGATATTACCCCCCCTTCCAGGCTACCAACATCAGCTCTCAGCCACCCCAGAAATGGCGCATCCATAAGATGTGAAAAATCTGGTGGTTAGCTAGCTCTTTCTACTTGTCATGGTGCGGTGGCAAGTGTGGTAATAGGGTTGGGATTGATGTCACCTTTGTATTGTTAGCTGACATCTAGCACAGGGATTAGTAATGGAGAGTCGTCTATAAGACGCCCCCATTACTAACCCCATAGTCATATTGTCAGTGTGTCACACGGACAGAAGAATAACACAGTGATGATGATAAAAACAGACACACTGATGGTACCAAACGGACAAAGGGATGACAAACTGATGGTAAAAACAGACACACGGATGACACACTGATGGTAAAAGTGGACACACGGATGACACACTGATGGACGTGTGAATGAGATCTAAACAAAATAGAAATGAATAAAAAAATCAGTGTATGAGAATTAACTTAATATTAAAAAGCAAAACAAGACAAGACGAAAACAACTAAAACAACAAGAACACATTAATAATACAGAATCCACTAACCTAAATTTTCCAGGGGTTTTCTACTTTAAGACAAATTCTGAGGTTCTAAATATGTATAAATACATGCAACTTACTAATAAACTGTATTGTATTTACAAAGGTATCAACATCAGTCAATGGTCCAGGCAGCTCCACTTCCAACTAACAGAAGAAATTAATAGTGTCAGAAAATGGAATTGACTTATAGTAGTAATTGGAAAGAGTCAGTTTGCTACCCCTTGATATACAGCAGTGATGGTGTACTGACGCAGAATATACCCTGCTGCGTCAATCACAAGCCAAAAGTGGAGCTGTCGGGAACTGGGACCACTGCTGATAGCTGAAGAAAAGGGCATCTTTGTAAAAGCAATCATATTAGTAGGTTGTATTTCACAAACACATCTGTAGAAATGTGACAACCTTTTAAAGAGATTATGGACTTGAGCAACATCATGAATTGAGGAGTTGAAAAACTTTTCCCTTGATTTGATATCTGTTCAGGATCTTACGTTGCTCTGTCGCTGATACATGATCATATTCTATTGCTGCAGTAAAATAGTGTTTTCTTTTTTTTCCTATTCTTGTGTTTGCACAGCAGAACGTTTACCCCTGAGCGTCTTCTGATGAGGTCAAGGCTACTTTTTAAACCCATCCAAGCCTATTACTTATTGCCTGAGTTTCAGTTCCTCTTAATGCTTGCCTCTAGCCTACATTATTCCACACCGATTTCTGTGCTATGACTCTGCTTTCTATCTTGTCCCTTCTGTTTATGGCTCTCAAGTTTGTCTCTCCAGTTTGCCACCTGACTATGTCATAGTCAACTTTTAAAGGGGTTGTGCATATATCTATCCATAACACTGGTCATCAATATCACATTGGGGCAATGGCATTTCGCTGGTGTGCTGTCCTGGCTCCATGCATCTATATTACTGCTCATGCAGAAAATAGCAGTGCCAAATGTCAAACCACAACAGATCTGATGCTGATGAAATAGCCTGTGGATAGGTCATCAATATAATAGTCTCCCGAATAACCCCTTCAAAAGTGCTTTCACAGCCAGACTTGGCACGGTCCTCTCTGATTTGCAGGTCCCAAGAATTGCCTTAACTTTCATTCTTTCACTCTATTCAGGGATCTGAACTGGCTGCAGAAGCCCCCTAATTTGCATCAAAATAGTAGCTGCTAGCCTATGGAGGGAGTTGAAGGGGAATCATGCTAATTCTGTAACAGTGAGGCAGTGGCATGGTCAGAAGGATAGCTGGGGTCAGGGCCGGACTGGGTCTAAAATTCTGGCTTACATTTGAAAGTTCACAAGCCCATGCTGCACCTCACCTTCCTTTTCCAGATGGAGGTCTCTATTACAAATAGAGAAAATCAAGATTTACTACAAGACCAATATTACCTGGAACACCACTAAGTTAACCCCTGTGAGGCAGTGATCGGTGTTATATGTGAAGGTCACTATGTGTCCCCCAGGATGTGCAAAGAAGCATATGGAGGCCATGGGAGTCCATTGCAGTCACAGGCATAACTGTGATTGCAATGCAGAATAAAAGTAAGTGTAGCTTTGGGCAAGCTAATTGTTCAAGGCAGATTTAAGAAAACCTGTCATGGGATTTTATTTTTGAAACGGACTACAGGAAGGTAGTGGGGTTGGTCCGTTTCCTCCCTGGCTCTGGGTTTTTCATGTAGCCCATGGCCACAGATTCAAGTTAAAGGCCCTGCAGTAAAGGGTTTGGGTGTGTCAGTTTTTGGTCTTGCAGGCAGAGCAGACAGCTCTGCGGATCGCTCCCTGTGTGAGTCAACACAGGGCCAAGTGGAGACAAGGAGCCTGGCACCCTCAGCGTACACAGCGGTGCCGTAGCCCTCGGCAACCGGTCATGGACTGTCTTTGTGTTCCCGGCTGCGATCCGGAGGATCTGTTTTACTTTTCTGTTTGTGAGTACGCTAAATGAGACTTTATTTTGAACTTTTACTGGGTCACTGCATTCTCACTGCACAGCGAGAACGAGTACACCGCTGTACTACACCCCTTAGTGAATATAATATAACAGCAAACAGTGGTGGTGTGAACAGTATCTCTACAGGCTTGTTCACTGTGT
Organism: Oophaga pumilio; assembly: GCA_009801035.1. Lineage (NCBI taxonomy): Eukaryota > Metazoa > Chordata > Amphibia > Anura > Dendrobatidae > Oophaga > Oophaga pumilio. The sequence goes on from VIAB01027639.1 coordinate 10,668, forward strand.
GCAGGGCTCATATGTTTCTGTTTTTAACCAATTGTTTTCTTGTTTCTACAAGACCAGAGAGTTCTCCACCTCCAGATAGGGATTACATACATTAGTCAGGGACTGCTCTAATATGGGTATACCTTGACGATTGTTAGAGCGGCTTAATATACATTTTTTGCAAAAAACGTATTAACCAAATACCTTTGTTTTTCCAATTTTTTTTATTGCCACTTGCCGTTTACTGTATATTATATTATTTTTGCAACAGAGTTTTTTGGTTTTACTGTGCTTTTTTGTTTTTTCGGTCTTCCGGTGGTGTGAACAGTGTCTCTACAAGCTTGTTCACTGTGTGCAGGGCTCATATGTTTCTGTTTTTAAACTTTTAACTTTGCAGTAAGTAATAAAAATGCCTTAAAACATTCTCTCTCTCATTATTCTGACATTTGGCAAATATTATTAATTATGGTAATTCTAATTGACCTAAAATGGGAAGATTTATTCTGACTTCATGTCAGATATTGAGAAAAATATGCATATGTGTCTTTTTATGCAGTGTATGTAAACTGTATATGGGATCAGTGACTGTATAGGAAACTGTTATTATTCAGCAGGGTTGCAGTTAACCACAGGAATACTGTCTGGTATTGTGGTATTTTCCAGCAGGACAAAATGGTTAATCACAGGTGTAAGCGAAGTAAATATCTGGTATCTTCTAGCATGTACACGCCATCATACAGTACCTCTGAGAATTTCCTCCACCAAAGCAAAATATAGCCTGTTTTGAAAGATCTCAGGTACAGCTTAGGTACATCTAAGTCTAAGATCTCAGCTTTGATAAATCATCTTCATTCAGATTTGAATATTGATCCAGACCATTTTCCCCTGACATCATCTTACAGATCTGAAAATGCTGCAACTCTATGTGGCATTTGCCTACTTCTGCAGGCAATTTAACAAAAGATTATTTTCTGTGGTTGCTCCCTTCACTGTATTGACACATAAAGAGGCCACGTGGTGCTCTTTTCTTAAAGAGGCACAGGTGCCTTTCCTCAATTCAAAATCCGTTTTGTATCTGCTCTAGTCTTTCCTCATCTGGACAGTCTCAGACCTTTCCTTGTTGAGCTGGCTGACCCTATAGTGGGGTTAGGAGCCATATTATCTAAAAAGTCATCCAGTCAGGGTCTCTGCCCATGTGCCTTATTCTCCAACATTTTTTTCCCAACACAACTCTACTATTCAATTGAAGATGTGTTAACATCTACTGCAAGAGCCTAAATATTCTATCACCTTCTATTCAGGAGATAAAATACTAGAGTAACTTTAAACTGCCCAATACCTACATTTTAGGAAAACGTATAAGTCTCTGTTATTGATACTTTTCAACTTCATCTTGATTTATACATACACAGACACACAATTTATCCTGCGCACAGGTGGACATTTCTTCTTTCAATCCTAGCAGCGAGCTGACATTTGTGTCACTTGTTTTGTGACTGCAGGTTCTTCAATGTGTCCATTCCAACTAGTTATAAGCTTACTCCAGCAGACTACATACAGGTGATTCTCACAAAATTAGAATATCATCACAAAGTTAATTTATTTCAGTTCTGCAATACAAAAAGTGAAACTCATATATTATATAGAGTCATTACAAACATAATGATCTATTTCAAGTGTTTATTTCTGTTTATGTTAATGATTATGGCTTACAGCCATTGAAAACCCAAAAGTCATTATCTCAGTAAATTAGAATAATTATCAAAAAACACCTGCAAATGCTTCCTAAGCATTTAAAAAGGTCCCTAAGTCTGTTTCAGTAGGCTCCACAATCATGGGGAAGACTGCTGACTTGACAGATGTCCAGAAGGCAGCCATTGACACACTCCACATGGAGGGTAAGCGACTAAAGGTCATTACTAAAGAAGCTGGCTGTTCACAGAGTACTGTTTCCAAACATATTAATAGAAAGTTGAGTGGAAGGAAAAAGTGTGGTAGAAAAAGGTGCACAAGCAACCGGGATATCCGCAGCCTTGAAAGGATTGTTAAGAAAAGGCCATTCAAAAATTTGGGGGAGATTCACAGGGAGTGGACTGCTGCTGGAGTCATTGCTTCAAGAGCCACCACACACAACATATCCAGGACATGGGCCACAAGTGTCGCATTACTTGTGTCAAGCCACTCATGATCAATAGACCATGCCAGAAGCATCTTACCTGGGCAAAGGAGAAGAACTGGACTGTTGCTCAGTGGTCAAAGGTATTGTTTTCAGATGAAAGTAAATTTTGCATTTCATTTGGAAATCAAGTCCCCAGAGTCTGGAGGAAGAGTGGAGAGGCATACAATCCAAGCTTCTTGAGGTCTAGTGTGAAGTTTCCACAATCAGACTCTGATGGTTTGGAGAGCCATGTCATCTTCTGGTGTAGTTCCACTGTGTTTTATCAAGACCAAAGTCAGTGCAGTCGTCTACCAGGAAATTTTAGAGCACATCATGCTTCCCTCTGCCGACAAGCTTTTTGGAGATGGAAATTTCATACTCCAGCAGGACTTAGAACATGTCCACATTGCCAAAAATACCAATACCTGGTTTAAAAACAACAGTATCACTGTGCTTGATTGGCCAGCAAACTCGCATGATCTTAACCCTGTAGAGAATCTATGGGGTATTGTCAAGAGGAAGATGAGAGACACCAGACTCAACAATGCAGACAAGCTGAAGGCTGCTATCAAAGCAACTTGGTGTTATGTTCTGCTACAAGCACTAAGGAAAGAAAGGGATATCTGTCCCTACAATAGAACTATGCTAGATCCATACGATGTAACGAGGAACCTGATCCTGCGATCAGACCCGCTAAAGTCCTCAGCTAGTCTGAACGAAGACCTATAGATGCGAGGGAGGAATCCCTACAAGTACTAGGGACTGGGAGAAAAGATGGACACCTCCTAACAGAAGTTGTAGCAGTAAAAAGAAAAACAAACAACATAGAACATAGAGGTCCGAAGACCAAGCAAAAACTATCTGAGTAAGGTAACAAAGCATCCGGCTAGCTTAAGAGTAGAAACTACAATGAAGACCAGGAAAGCCAGAAGGGCGGAGCAGGATTAAGTAGGCAAAAAAGGTCATGTGACCAGCAAGATAGAAAAAACCTAACAGGAGAGTTCTAACACTTGGGCTTCCATAACACCTCACCAGTGCCACAGGCTGATCACCTCCATGCCACGCTGCATTGATGCAGTAATTGATTAAAAAGGTGCCCCGACAAAGTATTGAGTGCATTTACTGAACATACATTTCAGTAAGCCAACATTTCGGATTTTAAAATAATTTTTAAATAATTTTTCAAGCTGGTGTCATAAAGTATTCTAATTTACTGAGATAATGACTTTTGGGTTTTCATTGGCTCTAAACCATAATCATCAACATTAACAGAAATAAACACCTGAAATAGATCACAATGCTTGTAATGACTCTATATAATATACGAGTTTCACTTTTTGTATTGAAGAACTGAAATAAATTAACTTTTTGATGATTTTCTAATTTTGTGAGAAGCACCTGTACCTAACATTTTTTTTCACAACACTATTAGTGGCCTTGTTGAAGAAAATAAATTATAGGCTTTGTATTTGCCTCCTAACATGCCAGCCACTGTTTTTTTGCCAAGGTGCCACTGTCTGTGCTGAGAGCTAAAATTCTGGCGCCCATCTTACACCCTTCTTCTTGTCCTCTCTACTGTATTATGATAAATTGTCACTGTATCCTCATTTGTACTACTGACACTATTTCTGTTCATTTTATGACTTTTACCCAACATTTAAGAGAAGTTTTCCACCTTCGAATGTCCCATCTATAATTGCCATTTTTTATTGGACTTCATTTGAGAAGGGGGAAGACTATAATATATCCCTTACACAAAGTAAAGTGTACACAGAGAAAAGGAGACTTATCTCTCTCACATTAAAGTAGGAATAGTTTGGACGACATTATACAGAAATAATGAGCAGTGTATGCAGGAGAAAATAGTAGAACTTTTATAAGAAGCAGATGCTGTAACACTGGGTGTTTCTGTTTCTAAATATACATCAGGTCCTAGCTTTCATCCCATTCGTCTCCATCAAAATCTATGGGTAAGAGGTGTAATCTGACCTTTGAGGGAGGCTCATAATCCATTTTCATCACTGCCTTGTGTACATGAATTGTACTATTATTCAGTGCAAAAAATTTAAAGAGCCCAATCGCTTCAAATTGTTGGGGTCTCAGGACTTTTTTAAAATTTACAGTAAGCCAGGGCCAGAAAAGAGGGACTGCTGTAATGTACCGTAAGCCTATAGTGAGAGGACTATATAGCAATGCTCAAAGGAAAAAATAATATATCTACAGATAATCAACTAAGCCTGCTGTACCAAAATTAAAATATGAAAACCACTCTCTGAAGAAGCATGAGCGAAACACACTTTGAGGTGTGAACTGGATGCACACAGCCCCAATTTAAACATACCACGCCGTGTCTGTATTTTCTTTTTTCGTATGGTTTGATTATTTTATTTATATTGTTATCCATGTATAGTTCATAGATCGTCTATTATTATAATTGCCGATGACAAATTTGGACTCTACACTACATTAATTACTAAATGCTTTGTTATATTAGTTATTTGTCTGGAGATCCTTCATGTGGCTTTATATATTTTTTACAATAGTGTTCAAAATAATAGCAGTCCAATATGACTAACCAGATTAATCATTGTTTTTAGAATAAATTATATTACCACATGTCAAACAATTTACCAGTTGGTGCAGTAGATTCTTCGAAAACCAACAGACTCCGCATTCATGATCTGCATGTTTTTAAGCCTGTGTATTAGAATAATTAATTGAAAGGGGGTGTGTTCAAAATAATAGCAGCGTTTGGTTCAGTTAGTGAGGTCAATCATTCTGTGAAGAAACAGGTGTAAAATAGGTGACCCTTATTTAAGGGTAAAGCCAGGAAATTTTGTACATGCATTTCTCCTTAAAAGCCTGAGAAATGTGGGTTGTTCGAGACATTGTTCAGAAAAACAGTGTACTTTGATTAAAAAGTTGATTGAAGAGGGTAAAACGTATAAAGAAGTGCAGACAATGATAGGATGTTCATCTAAAATGATCTCCATTACTTTAAAAAGGAAAGTCAAACCAGAGAGACGTGGAAGAAAACGGAACACTAGACTACCATTCAAATGGATAGAAGAATAGTTAAAATGGCAAAGGCTCAGCCAATGATCAGCTCCAGGATGATCAAAGACAGTCTCAAGATACCTGTGAGTACCGTCACCGTTAGAAAACAACTGTGTTAAGCTAATCTCTAAGGCCTCTTTCACACATCCGTTTTTTTGTATCAGGCATGATCCGTCGAACACCTGAAGGGACGGATCCGGCACTGAAATAAAAAAACTGATGCAACGGATCCGTTTTTTTGCTGGATCCGACCTGAACTTTTGAAGCCAGAAAAAGAGGGTTTTGGATGTCCGGAGACACTGGAAAATGTAGTAGTAGTAGTAGTAGTAGTAGTCCCTGATTTCCAGAATCCGGATCAGACTTTTGACGGATTGCACAAAAGTCTGATCCGGTTCCATTGACTTCTATTGTTTCCGGCCGCCTGATGCGCCGCTTCAGGCGGCTCCGGTAAACAAAAAAAAGTTACACGCACCGTTTTGTCCGGCCGCCGGAATGTACATTTCCGCCGGATCCGGACAAAAACGGATACAACGCAATGACATCAGGCACGATACGGCGCTAATGAAAGTCAATGGTAAAAAAACGCATCCGGTACCGGATCCGTTTTTTTAGCAACACGCCGGATCGTGCCTGACGTCAAAAAACTGATGTGTGAAAGAGGCCTTAGCAAGAAGTCAGCACAAAGTACCACTGTTAAAAAAGACGTACTGAAGCAGATATAATTTGTCAAAGAACACATCAACTGGCCTAAAGAGAAATGTAGAAACATTTTGTGGACTGAAAGTAAAATTGTACTTTTTGGGTCCAAAGGCTGCAGACAGTTTGTCATATGACCTTCAAACTCTGCATCCAAACCACAGTACACTCTGAAGACAGTGAAGCATGGTGGTGCAAGCATCATGATATTGGCATGTTTCTCTTACTATGATGCCGGACGTATTTACCACATACCAGGGATAATGGACCATCTTGCATATATTAACCCCTTAAGCCCCAAGGGTGGTTTGCACGTTAATGATCGGGCCAATTTTTACAATTCTGACCACTGTCTCTTTATGAGGCTATAACTCTGGAACGCTTCAACGGATCTTCGCGATTCTGAGATTGTTTTCTCATGACTATTGTACTTCATGATAGTGGTAAAATTTCTTCGATATAACTTGAAAAAATGGAAATATGTCAAATTTGGAAAATTTTGAAATTTTCAAACTTTGAATTTTTATTCCCTTAAAACAGAGAAATATGTCACACAAAATAGTTACTAAATAACATTTCTCACATGTCTACTTTACATCAGCACAATTTTGGATCCAAAATTTTTTTGTTACGAAGTTATAAGGGTTAAAAGTTGACCAGCGATTTCTCACTTATACAACAAATTGTACAAAAGCATTTTTTTCAGGGACCACCTCACATTTGAAGTCACTTTGAGGG
>VIAB01027648.1:4489-18076 GCA_009801035.1 Oophaga pumilio
AAAAATGATTTTTTCGCCCCCAATATTTTATTTTAACAAGGGAACAAGGGTAACAGGAGAAATTGGACCCCGGGAGCGCAGCTGATCGCCTTGGACATACTATCCCGTCAGATTGTCACGGGTTTTATGGACGGGATAGTACGTTCGATGGCAGAGAGGGGTTAAATCTCCGTGTTTATTTTAGCAGTAAGACACACGGTCACAGGCCCACTCTGGCTAACAGCAGAATATCAAAATCAGGAAAAGTGTATGGTCTCAGTAGCGTGCACCTGTATACAGTGCTGGGTGAATTTTAAATCTCCATATTTATTTTAGCAGTAACACACACGGTCACAGCCCCAGTCTGGCTAACAGCAGAATATCAAAATCAGGAAAAGTGTATGGTCTCAGAAGCGTACAGCTGTATACAGTTTTGGGGGAATTTTAAATCTCCGTATTTATTTTTGCAGTAAGACACACGGTCACAGGCCCAGTCTGGCTAACAGCAGAATATCAAAATCAGTAAAAATGTACGGTCTCTGTAGCGTACAGCTGTATACAGTGTTGGGGGAATTGTAAATCTCCGTAGATATTTCCGGAGTCACACACAGATAGTCAGCCTGTATTTGTCCTTGATACCAGCCGGTACAAGGTACTGTGAGGAGCCTACAGCTCTATACAGTGGGGGGAAAAATGAACTCTCGGTAACTTAAAGAAATTTCCCCCTTATCACTGGCAGGCAGCCTGCTTGCCTATTAATCAGCTCTGCTGCTCCACACAAGCAATTTCTACTCTGTCACTGGCAGGCTGCCTAATAACCAGCGTTGCTGCACACACCAAAATCCTCCCCTGTCACTGCACAGTAACTGTACAGCTAATCGCTATCAGCACAAGTAACATTTTTTTTTGGCCCTGCCTAACGCTCTCCCTGCTGAGAAGCAGCGGCAGCAACCTCTCCCTACACTGAGATCGGCAGAAGTAAAATGGCGTTCGGCGCTGTGGGATTTTATATGCACTGTGACGCCACACAAAGCAAGCCAATCACTGCAATGCCCTTCTCTAAGATGGTGCTGGCCGCTGCCCATGTCATCGCGTTGCCCACAGCCTGCGTCCTTGCTCATTGGCCGAGAAAAGGCCCTTAATGTAATATGAGAAAACCGACTTCGGCAAAATGGTCGCCAAACACGTGACCGACCTCGCGCCGCGGTCGGGTTGCATTTCATGAAACCCGACTTTGGTGAAAATCAGCAATTTTTGAAAATGAACGACCTGTTTCGCTCAACTCTAAGAGTGACGAAAGGGACTCTCCAGTTGCAAGGAATCTGTAAAAAAAAGGTGACAAATTAGTTCAAAATAACAGCAATAACATAACAGTTGGAGATAATATAAAAAGAATTATTACAAACTACCAGCAACAACATTACAGATACAAGTGTGCTTCAAAAGGAGGAGATAAAATAAATATGGCTAACCGAAGAGTCACCATAAGACGCTCCGCCGGTGAAATGGAGAAGCGGCAATATGTGTCACTTCTACTGATGAAGTGTCCAATTCGTTCCACCAATACATCAAAGGTCTCCATTTTCATACGAACATATGAGCATATGAGAAAAATTTCTCAGGGTTTCCTCGTAGCTCCATGTATAGTGTAGAATACACCCCACGTGCCATTCTCTGGGCTGTGATGGGGTGGATCCACAAACGTCGTCGGCGCAGACGCATGATTGACTGCTGTCTTTTTCTCTCCTTATCGAGAACAATAGCTTTCAAATGATTCACCTCAACAGCTAAATCCACATTAATCTTCAGAATGTTTGCTATCATGCCTTTCATCTTCGCCAGCCACTTGCTCTTCTCTACAACCTGCACTTGCTCCTCTACAACCTGTCAAAGATGGGCTGTAGGAACACTGTATATAAAGGTTTTCAGTAGCCAATCACGTTTGGGAGCCTCCCATGGGCATTTTTGAAAACCGGATCCGTCGTAAAACAGATAAAAAAAAGGACGAAACGGATGCAAAACTGATTAAACAGATCCGGTTCATCAGTTTTACACAATTTACGCCGGATCCGGTGCTCCAACGCGATGACGGATCCTGCCTGCCAGAAAAAGCCTGATGTGTGAAAGTAGCCTTATGGTTAGGGTTGGTGCTAGGGATAGGGTTGGGGTTAGAGCTGTGGCTAGGTATAGGGTTGGGGTTAGGGTTGTGTTGGAGTTAAGGTTGTGTTGGGGTTAGGGTTGTGTTGGGGTCAGGGTGGTGTTATGGTTAGGGTTGGGGGGTTTAGGGTTGTGTTGGGGTTAGGGTTGTGGTTAGGGTTGGGATTAGGGTTAGGGGCGTGTTGGGGTTAGGGTTAGGTTTGGGTTTAGGGCTGTGTTAGAGTTAAAATTGGGGAGCTAGAATTGAGGGGTTTCCACTGTTTAGGCACATCAGGGGGTCTCCTATCAGGACATGGCACCCGCCATCGATTCCAACCAATTTTGTGTTCAAAAAGTCAAACGGTGCTGCCTCCCTTCTTAGCCCTGCCATGGCTTTCCCCCACATACTGGGTATTGGCATACTCAGGAGAAATTGCACAACAAACTTTGTGGTTCATTTTCTCCTGATACCATTGTGAAATTAAAAAAGTTTGGGTCTGAATTAAATTTTTTGTGAAAAAAGTTAAATGTTAATTTTTTAATTTCACATTACTTTAGTTCTCGTGAAGCACCTAAAGGGTTAATTAACTTCTTGAATGTGTTTTTGTGCAACTTGAGTGTTGTAGTTTTTAGAATGATGTCCCTTTTAGGTAATTACTGTCATATTGACCCCCCAAATGCACTTCAAATGTGAGGTGGTCCCTAAAAAGAAATAATTTTGTAAATTTTGTTGGAAAAATCAGAAATCGCTGGTCAACTTTTAACCCTTATAACATCCTAACAAAAAAATTATGTTTACAAGATTGCGCTGATGAAAAGTTGACATGTGGGAAATGTTATTTATTAACTATCTCTCTGATTTAAGGGCAAAATTTTAAAAATTTTTGCAAAATTTCCATTTTTCTCATAAATAAATGCAAGTCATATCGAAGACATTTTACCACTAACATGTAGTACAATATGTCACGAAAAAAACAGTCTCAGAATCAGCAGGATACGTTGAAGCGTTCTAGACCTATAACTTCATAAAGTGACAGGCTCTCCATGCATGTGCTGTGACTGTGACACAGCCGCGACACATGCAGCTGTGGCGCCGATCAGCTGATCAGCCGGCGTGCTCCATGTATCTGGGTTCCCGCTGTAGCTTATTCGGTAAGCGCTATAGCTTGCCAAATAAGCTGGTACCCGAACAAATTCGCTCAACTCTAATTATGACCTGTTACGACAGAGGAGGGAATGTTGGGAGGAGAGGGGAGGGGTTAAAAAAGGGAAAGGGGGTACTTTATTTTATATACATATGTAAATATTACTGGCATGTACAATCCATCAATAAGTAGGTGGAACATTGATAATCAATAAAAATAGTGATTTTTTTTAGAAGACAGGTTCCCTTTAAAGTTTTTGAAAGTGAAGAAGGTATTTTTTATGATAAATAAGTTTAAAATTATTGTTATAGAGAATACAGTAAAGATGTATATCTTAGTACCGTGTTAGCCAGTAGATAGAAAAATATTTAGAATTGAGAGTCCTCAGTGGTTGATACCTTTTAATGGCTAGCTGAAAAGATGGTAACAAATTGCAAGCTTTCGAGACTATTCAGGTCTCTTCATCAGGCAAAGACTAATACAAAATCTGAAGAATCACATATTTATACACAACACAGCACAGAAAAAATGCAATAGATGAGACAAGTGACGTGAAGCAGAACTGTCATTATGGGAGAGGGATGAACAGTTGTGGCAATAAATATTGGACTAGTTCATAGATAAGGAGTGTGAAAGTTTTATTACCCTCTGATTGGGGTCTGGTAATGTTTTGTGATGTTCTCACAGGGTCTTTGAAGCAAATTCCTTAATTGATGTAATAGGCCATAAATCCATGTGATATGTTCATTCCAGCATTGAGAGTGTCAAAGGTCACTATCAATTTGTATTCGCAAACTCTCCTGTGTCTCTGAGATGTGAAATCACCTTTCAGTACAAGTAATTTCATGTCCAACATGCTATGACCGGGGATGCAAAAGTGTTTGGCCACAGGTAGATCCATTCTTTTTTCTCTTATTGTGTGGCAATGAGAATTCATCCTTGTTCTCAGTTTTTGCCCTGTCTCCCCCACATACAGACCCCCAGTTGGACATTTTGTACAAATAATTAGGTACACCACATTAGATGTGATGCAGCTGAAAGTACCTGGCATCTTGTAGTCCTGATGTGAGTTGGGGATCTTTATCTTGTCCGTGGTCATTATAAATGAACAGGTTTAAAAAAAATTTCTGGTTGCAAGGGATGATTTAGCTGTTGGAGAGGACAGGGAGCTTCTGACAATGATGCTTCTTAGATTTGGGGGCTACCTAAAACACTGTAGTGGGGGTCTGGAAATATGGATTGAAATTGGGCATATTTTTGTAGTAAAGGTTGTAGTTTCCGTGAAGCTCCCCTTAGCATCTCCAGATTTGGATTGTAGGTGACCACTAGAGGCACCCGGTTATTTTCATCTTTAGTTTTGTAATGTAGCAGGTGATTCCTTGATATTCTGGTGACTCTTCTAATTTGGTTTTCAATTGTTCTTGGATGGTAGCCCTGATTTAAAAAGGTCTTTCTAAGGGGACCAAGGTGTTCATCTCTATCCATTATAGAGAATGTAATACATTTTTGGTCCACAGGATACATATGGATGTCCTCTGCCATTTCCAATATCTGGCAATTACTCTATTCTACCACCCACAGGAAAAAAAATAATTTTGCTTCTTTGGTGGCTAGTCCCTGCTGCTCACTCTTCATCATTTCCTAGGTGTAACAACAGCATGACAGAGAATAACGTTATGCTTTGTGACTTCTGTGCATTTCCTGTAGTGTTATGTATGCTGGTTAGGTTACAGCCAAAGGAATGAAAGCAATAATTTAACACTGCAGCCCACACATTAATTCTACATTTCTCACTTAGCAAATGATTTGAAAGTTGTTTACAATGTATGTAGGCTGACTAAAACTGGTTCATGTAGCTATTCATAGGTCACCCACTATTCTTCAGAAATCAGTTTCTTTGTGATGCTCTCTGAAATATCTTGTTGAAGTTTGTAAATGTAAATAGATCATCAATATCAGATCAGTGGGCGTCCGGAACCCCCACTGATCACTCATTTTTAGCTCTGGCGGAGGCCAGGTATTCACTGTGTATTGGTTATTGCTGAGAACTACTGCTCTGCTCCCATTGAAATTAATATGATTTGAGTTGCAGGTCTCATCAGTGGTCACTAAACTGTGAGCAGAGTTGTGCTGTCCCAGCTTGATTTACAGTTGTCATCTGGCTGCAGCCTGAGCTGAAAACAGCTGATTAGTTGGGATGCTGAGTATCAGATTCCCACTGATCTGATACTGTTGACCTGTCCTAATGCTAAGTCATCAATATCATAAGCCCGGTGTTACATCTGTTAGAGGCAAAAGGCACAAAAAGGGCTACTTGAATGTCATGCGTCTAGGTTCAAACCCTTGAGCCTATGCTTTGTGGTTGGCTTCTTTATCTGAGGAGCCACAGGAGATATAACTTTTCTCCGGGTGTTTATTGACTGTTATCCTTGATTTAGTCTTTTGGGGTTTACAGGTGTTTTCATTTATTCATTTATTTGCCCAATCACCTTTCAGGTGCAGCTATATATGCTTTCTCCTTGCTGGTATCTCCTGCTGGTGATATTCTAATTTGGATGTCCAGCAATACTGCCATTGTTTATGCCAGTCAGTGAAAGACCAGCTAGGGCTTATCTCTCTGCTGATTATGCTTTTCACCCTCCATCTATCTTCTTCAGTTTCTTGTTAAGGACGTAGGTGGCATACTCTCTAGCAGTATGTACTCTGCATTCTCTTTCTTTCTCATTCACAGTGTTTCCTTCCTCACCGGCTAAGGTTTTAATGGATATGCCTTCGTTGGTGAATAGCAGAGGATCCCCAGATCCAGGTGTAAAAAGCTTGTTGCATCATTCCCAAGAAGACTCATGGCTGTACTAGCTCAAAAGGGTGCTTCTACTCAATACTGAGCAAAGGGTCTGAATACTTATGACCATGTGATATTTCAGTTTTTCTGCTTTAATAAATTTGCAAAAATGTCTACATTTCTGTTTTTTTTCAGTCTAGATGGAGTGCAGAGTGTACATTAATGAGAAAAAATGAACTTTTTTGAATTTACCAAATGACTGCAATGAAACAGTGAAAAATTTAAAGGGGTCTGAATACTTTCCATACCCACTGTAATTTCTAAGGTTTTGTTAATTATTATCGTAAGTTCATTAAGAACTTCTTAGTCATAGTCAAATCTCTTACTGGTATGACCAAGAAGGGTACTGACTTTTTCTCTTGTTCTACTGAGGCTGTTGAAGCTTTGCTGCTCTCAAGACAGCCTTTTCTAAAGTTCCTGTCCTCAGTCAAACCGATGTTGATTTGCCTTTTGTGGTTGATGTAGACGCCTCTTCTGTGGGGATGAGTGCTGTTCTTTCACAGAAGAAGGATGGTTACTTTGATCTGTGTACTTTTATTTTATAGGAAATTTTCAAAAGCCGAGTCCAACTATGATATAGGCGATCGAAAACTCTTGGCTTTTATGAGAGGAGCTTTCGAGGAATCATTGGAAGCATTGATTACTGATCACAAAAATGTACGGTATGTTGAAGGCACTAAGTGCTTGAGCACTAGGCAGGCCCGGTGGGCTCTCTTTTTTGCTTTGAATTCTCTGTGACATATCTCCCTAGTACTAAGAATGTTAAGGATGATGCTTTATCACATAGTTTTGTTCCAGAATTGAGGGATGAAAATGCACTCAAAATCCTTAGTGAACGGGTGGCAGTGGGTGCTCTGAGGATTGATCTCAGACATCTCATTGTGGAAGCTCAGGTTGGTGCACCTGAGGAATTGCCACCCGGCAAACTTTTAGTGCCATCCTCGCTTCATACATATCTTCTTAACAAAGTACAAGATTCTGTGCTGGCCAGGCATTCTGGTTCCTCTGCTACCTAGAAAGCTGCTTCCTTCTAGTGGCAGTGCTTCAAAGGATGTTGATAATAATAATATTTGTTTTTATATAGTGCTAACATATTCCGCAGCACTTTACAGTTTTGCACACATTATCATCACTGTCTCCGATGGAGCTCACAATCTAGATCCCCTATCAGTATGTCTTTGGAATGAGGGAGGAAACCGGAGTACCCAGAGAAAACTTATGCAAACACGGGGAGAACTTACAAACTCCAGATGTTGTCCTTGGTGGGATTTGAACCCAGGACTCCAGCGCTGCAAGGCTGCAGTGCTAACCACTGAGCCACCATAATGTTGATGAGTATATTTGTAAGTGCAGAGTTTGTGCCAGGTTTAAATTCTCTCGTCGGGCCCCGGCAGGGTTTCTTTTGCCTAATAAGGTTCCATCACATCCTTGGACTCATTTGTTCATTTATTTTGTTAAAGATTTGCCTAATTTTGGTGACAATACGGTAGTATGGGTGGTGGTGGACAGTTTCAGTAAGATGGTTCACTTCGTTCCTCTACTAAAATTGCCTATGGCTAAGAGTTTGGCTACATTGTTTATCTCTCATGTCATTAAATTACATGGTGTTCCTAAAAACATTTTTTCCGATAGAGGGAATCAGTTTAGGCATAGCTTTTGGCATAGCTTTGGTCCAGATTAGGAATTAAGCTTTTGTTGTCCTCAGGTTATTATACTGAGACTAATGGTCAGACAGAGAGAGAATAAACCAAGAATTAGAACAATATTTAAGATGTTTTGTTTCATCTAATCAAGAGGACTGGGTGGATTTTCTTCCTCTAGCTGAGTTTGCTCTCAATAACCACACCTCTGCTGCTACCAGTACCTTTCCTTTTTTGTGTTGTGGGGGTTTTTATCAAGTTTTTGGAACTTTTTCTGGCTTCCAGTGTGCGGTTCCAGAGGAGGGAAGATAGTCTTCGCATTTGATTAAAGTCTGGAGAGAAGTTGAAAGAGATTTTTTGATAACTTGCGAACTGCAGATGTAGGAGGGTCCCTGCCTTTCAGGTAGGAGATTTGGTTTGGCTTTCCTCAAAAAATCTAAAGGTTCTGTCAAGGAAACTTGCTCCTAAGTTTGTTGGCCTGTATAAGGTAATTAAAATCATTATGTCACAAACCCCGTTTGTACCTGCTGTGAGGCGGGTGACCAGCCGAAATAAGGGGGCCACGAGAAGAGCGGCGGAGCACTTGCCAGGTAATGAGCAGGACTTGAACAATGTGACTGAGGGGGAGTGGCTGAGGTCGGAGACAGGCACCAGGTACAGGGGAGGTCCCAAGGTTGAGACGGAAGGATAGTCAGATAAATCAGGCCAGAACTGAGAGAATCAAACAGGAAGCGCCGAGTAGAAAAGCCCAGCGAGTAATCACGGAAAGCAGTTAAAAACAAGCAGTATGCACACGCACACCAGGGGGTCAGACACACAGACAGAACGAGAGTATAACTGACAGAAACCCTGGTTCATAGTTCCCAGATCCAAAAGGAGGCCAGATACAATTAACCCTACGAGGGCAGGGGATGAACCCTGTCCAAACCATGACAGTACCCCCCCTCTTAACGGGGGCCACCGAACCCCCAGGCTTCTCTGGGTATTTGGCATGACAGGCCCACACCAGTCTGTAGGCCATCGGATTGACAACCTCCACAATTTTGTAGGGACCAATAAACTTGGGGCCCAGCTTCATAGCGGGTATCTTAAGCTTGATATTGTGGGTGGATAACCACACCCTCTCCAAAACTACAAACGCTGGCTTGACCCCCTCCTACTGTCTGCAAAACGTTTGTACCTTTTCTGAACCTTAGAGATGTTCCTCTGAACAAAGAGTTCTCAAATGTTGTACCACGCATTCAGCTCCAGGGCAACCTGAATCCATGCAGGAAAACTCCCCAAAATGTGGGTTAAACCTGATATGGAGACTTCCTGGTAAACTGACTCACACGACCATTGAATACAAATTCTGACACGGGCAATACCTCACACCAGTCCTCCTGTCTGGAAGAGGCCAGACATCTCAGAATTTGCTCCAAAGATTGGTTCGTGCGTTCAGTCTGTCCATTAGATTCCGGGTGATAGGTCGAGAAAAATGACAATGTAATTCCTAGCTTCTTACAAAAAGCCCTCCAAAACCTGGCCACAAACTGCACACCTCTGTCTGACACCACATTTACAGGCACTCCATGCAATTGAACTATATGCTGTATAAATAAGCGGGCCAAGGTTTCAGCAAATGGCAATGTGGGCAGAGGTACAAAGTGAGCTTGTTTGGAGAACCTATACACCACCACCCATACCACTGAGTTGCCCCTGGAAGGAGGAAGATTCGTGATAAAGTCCATGGACAAATGTGTCCATGGTCTATCTGGAATTGGCAAAGGCATCAATTCCCTGACCTTTCGGACATGAGAACTTTTAGAACGGGCGCACACCCCACATGCAGTTATAAACTTTTTTATATCAGATACCATAGAGGGCCACCAGAAACCCCTTGCAATTGCCACCCACGTAGCTGCAATCCCAGGATGAGCACTTAACACAAAATTGTGAAACTCCTGCAGTCTGAGACGAAAATGTTCTGGTACGAACAGTTTACCTGGAGGTTTATTACTAGGAGCCAGCGTTTGGGCCTCCAAAATCTCTTTCTGTAAATCAGATGAGATTTTGGCCACCACTACCCCTGGCTGGAGAATGGAGGCGGGGGTTCTGGAGGGGACACAGAATCAAAGCTTCGGGATAAAGCATCAGCCTTAATATTCTTAGATCCCAGGTGGGATGTGATGGTAAAATGAAAACGAAATAAAAAAAGCACCCACAGAGCCTGTCTGGGTGTCAATCTCTTGGAACACTAGATATAGGCCAATTTTTTATAATCAGTGATGTGAGGGACAGCACAGGGGATACGGTTTATGATCCAACTGCTGCCGCCACTATGTCATGAACTGGGGGTGTTTGGTTGTCCCCAGTTCCCTTTTTCAGGGGGATTTATGTTCCCACTTTCCAGTTCCGGTTTTGGAACTTGCAGCTCTCTGGCGCCCCCCTTACCCTAAGGTCAGTCAGGGAACTGCACCCAGGATAAGTAGTTGCCAGACGGGCCGCCTGGATGTGTACTGGCTATTAGGCACTCTGCAGTGAGGGCGATAACCTATTCCCATCCCAGGCGGGATATACACTTATCAAACCCCGTCCGTCACTGCCAGAGTCTCCCGCCACCAGCTTCTGGTTCTATGAATATCGGGTCAGGAGCCAACCCCAATTAGTAGCTTTGGCTTAATTTAGCACGGAGGTCGTGAGGATACGTTTATAGAGCAAGGAGAAAAGAAGCTAGTAATTTTATATTTTACTCAAAAAAGTAGCCAGTGTTTACAAAAGTATACAAGATATTATAAAGGCAAATTACAATATGTACATAGCAATTATGAAATAAAAAGGATGAAAGATGAAAGAATACTTACAGTATCTCAGAGACAATGGTTAGCCATTTGGTGTAGGTGGGGGGAGGGGTTCCCAAGGACCAGGGTTCAGTCCACAGCAGGGGTGGTATATGCTGTCCTCCTCCAAGCACTGAACTGCCTGCAAAATGGTTGTCCCTGTTTTATAGTTGGTCCCTAAACTGAAGAACTTCCCCTGGGCTGACCCCTCTGGAGGGGTTGGGGAACTACCTTTTCTGAACAGTTATGAAATACTCTGTTACCCATATTTCTTAGGGTGAACCTCGTAGAAGAAAGACAAAATTATCATTATGCTCAGCATGACATGGGAATTCATTTAAGTATAAGCACAAAGTGGCTACATGACCTGCTTACAGAGAAATCCATTCCTCGGATTCTGATAGTTCTGGGTCCTAGAGATTTCACTGGGGTGTAGATCTACCGATGGGCATGCAAATATGTAGCTTTCATATCTATAGCACCAACTGGGGTCAAGATATGCCCTAATATTATGTTTCTACATGAACAAAATAGCATATGTTCTGGCGCGGCCTCAAACCAGATTTAGCTGGTCATTAAAGCTACTCAGGGGGTGCTAGCAAACTAGTATCACATTACACAGAGTGTGTAGTGAGAAGGAGCTGGGAGAGGGGGCAAAAATCCCACAGCGTGTGTCTGCAGAGAGTGCCGGTGAGCCATGGAGTGTTCTAGAAATGTGTGATGATACAGAAAAACCTACAGCATATTTATATTATCGTGACAAATGATAACTGTTATGGAATGGACGGCCCCCTTCAAGAAATGCCTCCATTCTTCAAAGGCCAACTTAACCGCCAACAATTCCCTATTGCCGACATCATAATTACTCTCGGCAGAAGAGGACTTTTTAGAAAAGAAGGCGCACGGCTTAAGATTAGTAAGGGTGGAAGGTCCAAAACAGACAAAACTGCCTCCACCTCAGAAGCGTCAACCTCCACGACAAAAGATCTTGACGGATCGGGTTGTACCAACACAGAATTTTTGGCAGCCACAGACCAATTTTTCCCATCCGCCCCCTTAAGAGTGAGGTCCGTCAAAGCCTTTACCACTTGCGAAAAACCCTTAATAAACTTCCTATAGAAGTTAGCAATAATAAATAATAATAAACTTCCTATAGAAGTTAGCAAAGCCCAAAAATCGCTGCAACCCCTTTAAGTCATGAGGCTGCACCCAATCGGTAATGGCCTGGACCTTCTTAGGATCCATGCGGAATCCCTCCCCTGACACAATCAAACCCAGAAAAGACAGTTCTTTTATGAAAAATGAACATTTTTCCAATTTGGCATATAAATGATTCTCCCTGAGTCTCATAAGAACCATACGCAGATGGTGGAAGTGAGTTTGACTATCCGCCGAATACTCCAAAATGTCATCCAGGTAGATAACCACATAACGCCCAATTAGGTCGAAGAAAATAACATTAATGAAATTCTGAAAAACAGCAGGAGCGTTAGTGAGACCAAAGGGCATAACCAGGTTTTCAAACAGCCCTTCAGTCGTCAATAATGCCGTTTTCCATTCATCCCCTTCCGGGACCCTTATAAGGTTATAAGCCCCTCATAAATCAAGCCTAGAGAACCATATAGCCCTGGTGAGTTGGTTGCATAGATCGAGGATCAGAGGAAGAGGGCACGTGTTTTTCGCCGTAATCTTGTTCAGTTCCTGAAAGTCGAGGCACAGCCGCAAACCACCATCCTTTTTTTTTTACACAAAAGAACCCCACTTCCACGGGTGAAACAGAAGGACGAATATGCCCCTTGCGGAGACTTTTGGTGATGTACTCCTTCATGGCTAGACGTTCGGGCCCAGACAAATTAAACAGACGAGCCTTGGGTAACTTGGCTCCAGGAACTAATTCAATGGCACAATCAAAAGGTCTATGTGGTGGAAGTGCCTCTGCCTCACTTTCGGAAAACATGTCTTCAAAGTCCTTCAGGTATTCCGGAATACCCTCCAGACAGACAGACAATACTGACACAGATTTTACATAGGTGACCAGAGGTACCAAGTTACAACACACACCGTTAGCTTTACATCCCCACTGAATGATCTCCCCCGTGACCCAATCAATAATAGGGTTATGGCCTTGAAGCCAAGGCATCCCCAGTACCAGAACTGCGGACAAATTATTCAGAACAAAACAACTTAATTTTTCCACATGAGTAGAACGCACTTTCAGTGAAAAGACTTCAGACGTAGAACAAATTCCATCATGGGTGAGAGGAGAAGCATCAATAGCCACAATTTTAACAGGATCTTTGAGCCTGACTGTCCCTATCTTATTAAGAGTCACCACCCGGGTATCAATCAGATTAATAGTAGAACCGCAGTCAACAAAGGCGGTGGTAACCACGGGACCGCCAGCAAGTTCCAAATACACCTGAAGAAGGATTTTAGCAAGTGAGGAAAAATGTACATGATAGTCTGGGTAACCTCCTCGATCGTTACCCAGACTTAGGTGTTTCCTGACGGCTTAGTAGAAGAAGGACAAGGTGGGCAGTCCATTTTCCAATGTCCAGAGGTTCCACAGTAAAAGCATAGTTGGTTGTTTCTTCGGTATCTTCTCTTTCTTTCCGTCAACGAAATAGCCCCACCTAAGTAAGGGGGCCACGCGAAGAGCAGCGGAGCACTCACCAGGTAATGAGCAGGACCTGAACCATGTGACTGAGGGGGAGTGGCCGAGGGCAGAGACAGCCGCCAGGTGCAGGGGAGCCGGACGGTGCCGGAGAGAAGTCAAACGTGCCGAGGTCAAAACCAGGAGGTAAATGAGGTACCAAGGGTGAGAAAGAAGGATAGTCAGATAAAACAGGCCAGAAAGTCAGAACCGAGAGAATCAAACAAGAAGCACCGAGTAGAGAAGCCGAGCGAGTAAGCACGGAAAGCAGTCAAACACAAGTAGTATGCACACACACACCAGGGGAAGACCACAGAAAAAAACAGTGTAAATAGTCCATATTCAGAAAAATACAACTTTATTAATTTAAAAA
>VIAB01027648.1:26813-37157 GCA_009801035.1 Oophaga pumilio
CCGCACATCTAGATAAGCTCCTTGGGGGGTCTACTTTCCAAAATGGGATCACTTGTGGGGGTTTTCACTGTTTAGGTACATCAGGGGCTCTCCAAACGCGACATGGCTTCCAATCTCATTTCCAGCCAATTCCGCATTGAAAAAGTCAAATGGTGCTCCTTCCCTTCTGAGCTCTGCCGTGCACCCAGACAGTGGTTTATCCCTACATATGGGGTATGGGCATACTCATGACAAATTGCACAACAACTTTGGGGGTCTAATTTCTCCTGTTACCCTTGTAAAAATAAAAATTTGGGGGCGAAAAATCATTTTTGTAAAAAAAAAAGTTTTTTTTATTTTCACGGCTCTATGTTATGAACTTCTATGAAGCACTTGGAGGTTCAAAGTGCTCACCACAAATCTAGATAAGTTCCTTAAGGGGTCTAGTTTCCAAAATGAGGTCACTTGTTGCAGATTTCCACTGTTTAGGCACATCAGGGGCTTTCCAAATGCAACATGGCGTCCAATCTCAATTCCAGCCAATTCTGCATTGAAAAAGTCAAACGGCGCTCCTTCCGTTACAAGCCCTGCCATGTGCCCAAACAGTGGTTTACCCCCACATAAGGGGTTTTGGCATATTCAGGAGAAAGTGCACAACAAATTTTGTGGTTTTTACAATTTTTTCCTTCCACATTGCTTCAGTTCCTTTGAAGCACGTAAAGGGTTAATAAACTTCTTGAATGTGGTTTTGAGCACCTTGCGGGGTGCAGTTTTTAGAATGGTGTCACTTTTGGGTATTTTCTGTCACATTGACCTCTTAAAGTAACTTCAAATGTGATGTGGTCCCTAAAAAAAATGGTTTTGTAAATTTTGTTGCAAAATGAGAAATCGCTGGTCAAATTTTAACCCTTATAACTTCCTAACAAAAAAAATTTTGGTTCCAAAATTGTGCTGATGTAAAGCAGACGTGTGAGAAATGTTATTTATTAGTATTTATTAAGTATTTTTTGTGACATATCTCTCTGATTTAAGGGCATAAAAATTAAAAGTTTGAAAATTGCAAAATTTTCAAAATTTTCGCTATATTTCCATTTTTTCCATAAATAAACGCAAGTCATATAGAAATTTTTTTACCACTAACATGAAGTAAAATTTACGGGACAAACTTGTGAGGGCGGATGTGGGCTCAAGTCAGATTGTTCCTAGACAGACATTCCTGCGAACTCAGAGACAGGGGACTTACCCCTGTCTCCATTGTCTACAATGCAACAACATACAGAAAGGCCATATGGCGTACCATCCATTGACAGGCCAGGGCTTCCCCATTAGAGGGTTCTTTACCTGCGATTCCACCCACGTTGTATATTTGATCAAATGTCCATGCGGGTTAGCATATGTGGGGGAGACCACACAATCCATCCGCGATAGAATCTCCCAGCATAAATCAAACATCCGCTGTCAGAAAACGCATCTCCCACTCCCCTATCACTTTAAGGATGCCAACCACACTATTGCCCAACTTAGGTTCCAAGTCCTAGAACATGTGGGAGTTAATAGGAGAGGCCTTAATCGCACCAATATACTTAAGAAACGGGAAGCCTTTTGGATTTACACGTTGCAAACCCTGGAACCCAAGGGGTTAAACAGGGATTACGATGTTTCAGCATTTCTTTAAAATTCCATAGTATTGATTTTGCATTGTGACATAGGTCACCATAGATTTATATGGTCTGTATGTATTCATATGTTAATCTGTTTTTACACTAACTCTGTGTATTCTTTTATTCCCTAGAATCGTTGAACCCACAATGTATTCACGCCCCTCACTCTCTCACCACCATGGTATTGTATAAATTCACAACCCCCATTCCTCTGTGCATTATTCTCTGTTGTCCTTTCATCCATTTCATCCTTCTTCCCATCTACCTTTTATTGCTTTCCCCCTCTTCTTACTATCATTTACCATTCATTCTTTCCTCTGTTCCTAAGTTCCCCATAGTGACCCTCTATTCCATTGTTAACTTTCCTTTTTAGTGTTTTTCCTTTCCCTGTCCATTTACAGATGCACCGCTGATATCCCTGCTCTGACTGAGAGCGCGTCACCATGACGATTCGTCACGTGACCGCCTCCTCCCCTGTGTGTGCGCTCCCGGCACTTAGCTTGTTGCACATGCGCCCTACTTAATCGCGTCATTATGACGTCATATTATGGGGCCTTTTAAACCCGGAAGTGCGGCGCCACTAGCGTCCTGCACCCCACCCTGGTCTTCGTTCCTCTGGCTTCATAGAGGTAACCGCTACCCTGGCTTTTCTCTACAGCATATTTTTAGCTTCCTGGTCTATGCTATACCTTTATCTGCTACCTGGTTCTTTTTACAGTTTTCCCCCACTGCTATAGTCTTAGCATATAACGCTGCTCAGCCCACACCAGGGAGGCTTCACTTACCAGGTCCATTCTGTGGCTATAGCCCTCTACAGGTAACCCTTTCATTATTTTCTTCTTGCCCCTTTTGTTTTACCTATTTCTTTTCTCATAGTCGTTTATTTTACATGCCCATTTCATAATTTTTGTTTTCTCTTCAGCCCATCTCCTTATTTAGTGGGCACCTCACCACATATACTTAAGGCTACATTTCAGGTACTGTTTGGCAGTAATTTCCCCCCCCCCCCTTTCTTTTCCTTTTTTTTTTCCTTTTTTTACCTCTATTCATTCTTACTCATTTTTCTTATTGCTCCCTGTTGCAGTATTTCCCGTGGTTCCTGTATTTTCATCCACCGGAGGTAGCCCTTCATCCTTGTCTCTCTCTCCTCATCTCCTGTTTTGACTTTTTCCCCCCCCTTCTTTCCCCTTCTTCTCTCTTCTCTTCCTTTTTCTTCCCCTTTCTTCCCCTCACTTCTTCTTATTTCCTTTTGGGTCACTGTCTGGGCACTCCTTTTGCATTAAACCTTGTTATCTCATTACAGGTGTTGCTCCAAATTGTTTAGCATACGGCTGACCTTTCCACTATGTTCACCCCTAGACTACATCCTGGTAGCTTCTGGCACTCGGCTAATGGTCTATCATATATCTGCAGTATGCAGACTTACCTATAGAATTTCTGAGCACTTCTGGATATCAGTTCGTTTGAAGACTCACATTTCACTTTTCTGAATGACATTTAGTATATTTCCCAATTTCGATGTGATTCACTTCATGCTGATATTGGTTTTTTCTTCTTTGCTTTCTTTGTTTCTTTTGCTTACAAATGTTGATGTTAATTTTGTGCTTTTGTTTATTTTATTTTCAGTTCATTTCTGTACATTTGTCTGATGAAGGCTATTGTTTTATGGCCGAAAACGTTAACTATGTACATCACCTTTATTAGATGTGGATGCAAATAAAAGGAAAAAGCCACAAGCTACTATACTTTTTCTAGTTTATTCTTCTCTGAGTGCCAAGTTTATATTTACATATATCTGGGCTGGAGACCCTACTTGGGCACCGTTATCCCTAATTTTCTTTGAGTGCCGTGTGTATTTTTGTGTATGAAGTAAAATATGTCATGAAAAAGCAATCTCAGAATTATCGGGATCCGTTAAAGCGTTCCAGAGTTATAACCTCATAAAGTGACAGTGGTCAGAATTGTAAAAATTGGCCCGGTCATTAAGCTGCAAATTGGCTCCTAAGGGGTTAATATTTTCAGAAAATAATGCAATGCTAGATGAAAAAAAAGAAAAAAGTGATTTAACCCCTTTACCCAGCAGCATATTTTCACCTTACTGACCAAGCCAAACTTTTTATTTCAATTCTGACCAGTGTCACTATGAGGTAACAACTCTTGAATGCGTCAACGTATCCCAGTGATTCTGGAGTCTGTTTTTTTCGGGACATGCTGTACTTCATGTTAGTGGTAAATTTTGGTCAATATGATTTGTGTTTATTTATGAAGATATAGAAAATTTGACAAAAAATTGGTGCCCTTAAACCAGATAATTATACCACATAAAATGGATAATACCATAAATAACATTTACCACATCTACTTTACATTAGCATCATTATTGAAATCTAATTTTTTTTTGGTAGGAAGTTAGAAGGGTTAAAAGTTTAATCAGCAATTTCTCAGCAATTTCTCATTTTTCCAATAAAATTTACAAAACCATTTTTTATGGATCACATCCCATTTTAATTGACTTTAAAATTCTTATGTGACAGAAAATACCAAAAAGTAACTATACCCTTCAAAATGCTCAAAACCACATTTAAGAAATTAATTAAGGAGCTTCACAGGCATTAAAGTAATGTGGAAGGAAAAAATGAAAATTTAACTTTTTCCCACAAATATACTGCCTTAGCCCCAAAGTTTGCATTTTCAAAAGGGTAACAGAAGAAAATGGACCACACAATTTGTTGTACAGGTTCTACTGAGTACACCGATATCCCATATATGGTAGAACACTAATTTTTCGGTGCAGGGCAGGGCTTGGAAGAGAAGGAACACCCTTCAAGCTTTTGGAGTGCAAAATTGTCTGGAATAGATAGCGGACACCATGTCATGTTTGCAGAGCCCCTGATGTGCCTAAACAGAGGAACCCCACAGAAGTGACCCCATTTTGGAAATTAAACCCCTCAAGGAACTTATCTGGAGGTGTGGTGAGCAGTGTCGGACTGGGGTACCAAGGGCCCATCAGTAACATTGACCTTTTGGGGCCCACTTTTCACCTGCATACAAATATTACACTACCCTCATTCACAAATTTACCTAAACCTCTATATAATAATAAACTGGGTAGTTAGGTTAATGAATGATGAGAGTCTGCTTTTTTTCTGTACAGAGTGAATCAAGTGAATTATACCAAGTACTGCCCATAAATGGGGTTGGTGGCCCAGATCTACACAGGGGCCCACCGGGGGATTCCCCTGTTCCCCTATGGGCCAGTCCGAGCCTGGTGGTGAGTACCTTGAACCCACAAGTGCTTCACAGAATTTTATAGCATTGAGCCGTGAAAATTAAAAAATAAATTTTCCCCAAAATGTTTCCGTTTCTCAAGGGTAATGGGAAGAAATTGACCTCAATAGCTGTTGTGTGATTTCTCCTGAGTACACTGATATTTGGACATACGATAGGGTTCAGAAATGAAGAAGTGTCAATCAATTTCTGGAGCACAATTTTGGCTGGAATACATTGTTGACGCTTTCTCACATTTCAAGAGCCCCTGACATGCCAAAAAAGCAGAAATTCACACTGGTGACCTCATTTTTAGTGATGAGTGAATATGCTCAGATAAGGTGTCATCTGAGCATGCTCGGGTGATAACAAAGTATCTCTGGCACGCTTGAATACTATATTCGAGTCGCCGGGGCTGCATGTCTCGTGGCTGTTCGACAGCCGAAACACATGCATGGATTGCCTATTTGTTAGGCAATCCCTGCATGTGTTGCAGCTGTCGAACAGCTGCGAGACATGCAGTAGCGGCAACTCGAATATAGTATTCAAGTAAGCCGGAGATACTCTGCTAGCACCCGAACATGCTCGGATAACACCTTATCGAAGCGAGTTCGATCATTACTACTCATTTTGGAAACTACACCTCTTTGGGAATTCATCTAGGTCAGTGATGGCGAACCTTTCTGAGACCAAGCGCCCAAACTGCAACCTAAAACCCAATTATTTATGACGAAGTGCCAACACATGGCAAATGCCCCATCATGATCCCCTTCTTGTAGAAATGCCCCATCATGATCCCCTTTATGCAGAAATATGCCCCATCATGATCCCCTTCATGTATAAATATGTCCCATCATGATCCCCTTCATGCAGAAATACGGCCATCATGATCCCCTTCATGTAGAAATATGCCCCATCATGATCCCATTCATGTAGAAATATGCCCCATCATGATCCCCTTCATGTAGAAATATGCCCATCATGATCCCCTTCATGTAGAAATATGCCCCATCATGATCCCCTTCATGCAGAAATGTCCCATCATGATCTCATTAATGCAGAAATATGCCCCATCATGATCCACTTCATGCAGAAATATGCCCCATCATGATCCCCTTCATGTAGAAATGCCCCATCATGATCCCCTTCAAGTAGAAATTCCACCACCTCCATGATTTCCTCCTCCCCATCACTGGCCCTCTCCCCATCAATGGCGCTCTCCCCATCATTGGAGCTCTCCCGATCATTGGCTCTCTACCCATCACTGGTGTTCTCCCCATCATTGGTGCTCTCCCCATCATTGGCGCTCTCCCCATCACTGGCGCTCTCCCCATCATTGGCCCTCTCCCCATCATCGGCCCTCTCCCCATCACCGCCGTCATCTCTCTACAGCGGCCACACTCAGCACACACAGACACATGCTCACCACATGCACACACACACACCACAGCACTTCACTGGCACAGCGGCCACACTCACCTCTCCGCCTGCATGCCCACAGCTTCCTTCCTCTCGCTTCCTGTCACACATTGAGCGGCGCTGCCGGCCGTGGCTGGATGACATCATCATTCAGCTCCGCGGCCGCACTGCTCAATGTTTGAGAGACCAGAACAAGGAGGCGTGCAATCAATGTGTGCAGTCCGGAACAAAGAGGCATGCAATCAATGTGTGCAGTCTGGAACAAGGAGGTGAGGCCGCGTGCCTGCTGAGAGGGCTCTGCGTGCCCTCTCTGGCACATGTGCCATAGGTTTGCCATCACTGATCTAGGTGTATAGTGAGTATATTTAACCCTCAGGCGATTCACAGAATTGTATAACTGCCGTTTTTTCTACTAAAATGTTGCTTTGGTTTTCAATTTTCAAAAGGGGTAATAGGAGAAAATGGACCATACAATTTGTTATGCAGTTTCTCCTGAGTATGTCAATACAACATATGTGGTCAAAAACTACTTTTGAGGCACAGAGCAAAGCTTGGAAAGGAATGAGAGCCATATTGTAGTTCAGATTTTGCTGGAATTATTTGAGAGTGCCATGTCAAATTGTCAGAGCCCCTGAGGTGCTAGAACAGTGGAACCCCCCATAAGTCACCCCATTTTACAAACTACACTCCCCAATGAATTCATCTAGGGGTGCAGTAATCATATTGACACCACAGTTGCATAACAGAACCTTATATCACTATGGCGCTAAGAAAAAATAACTACATTTTAACCACTTAAATATTGTTTTAGAGCCAAGTTTTATAAGAGCCAATAGGTAAAAATGGACCATATAGTTTGTTGTGCAATTTCTCCTGAGTGCAACGATACCCTACATGTAATGGGAACTACTTTTCAGACACAGTGGAGAGTTCAGAAAGGAAGGCGTGCCATAATGTAGTGCAGATTTTACTGTTATTGTTTGTGGGTGCCTTGACCCACTGGAAGAGCCCCTGAGGTACCAGAACAGAAGAACCCCCATAAATAACCCCATTTTAAAAACTACACCTCTCAATCAATATATCTAAGGATGTAGTGATCATATTGATACCACCAGTGTGTCACAGAATTTTGGGCAGTAAATAAAAAATAATTGCAGGAGTTTTTGGATTATAAGACACACTTTTTTCCCCAAAACTTGGAAGGAGAAAAGGGATGAGTCTTATAATCTGAAATTATCTTACCAGGAGGCGCGGCAGCGGTAGACCGGGGTCACAGGAGACAGGGTTGCTGCTTCAGGAGGCCAGCAACGGCAGGGCAGGAATGGGGAAATGCTGCAGGCCCTGAGCTCTCAGAATATGTTGAGCGGTGTCCCCTTGTTAGATTTAAATGCGGGGGACTTTTGGAAAATAGTCGTCTCCAGCGGAGCATGAGCAGATTTAGATCTCGGGAGACGAGATCTCGTCTCCAGAGATCTCAATCAGTGCATGTGCCACCGGAGGTGGCCATTTTCCCAAAGACCTCCGCAGGGAAATCTATGGGAAAGGAGACTCTGCTCTGCTTCTGAGAGCCCAAGGCTCACAGCATCGACCCAAGGCTCACAGCTACCGGCCTCCTAAAGCAGCGACCCTGCTCCACCGCCACTACCCCCTCAGGTAAGCTACCATTAAAATGGACTAAAAGACTCACCGCCATTTTATTTCAAACATTGTTTTCCTATTTTGCACCCCAAAATTTGTGGTGTGTCTTATAGTCCAGTGCTTCTTATACTCCACAAAATGCGGTACATTTTTAGCACAAAAAAATTTGTTCTAGCCCTGGATTTTACATTTTCACACAGTGAAATGGGTAGAATGGCATCATAATTTGTCACACAATTTCTTCTGAACTTGTCAATACCCCATATGTGGCTGTACAGTACTGCTTAGCCATACAGCAAGATTCGGGAGGGAGAGCTATTTGACTCTTGGAGGAGAAATTATCATAGAATAGTTTGTGGCCTCCTTATACAGAGCCCCTAAGAGCCAGAAGAGCACAATCCCTCCTCAAGTGACTTCGTTTTGGAAATTACACACCTCTAGGAATTTATCTACAGGTGTAGTGATGATTTGACTCCATGAGTATTTTCCAGAACAAGCAGCAGGGGACATTGCTTAGTGAAAATTGGTAAATCTGCTGTTGTAGTGCCCATACATTGTAAAGCCCTTACAGTGTAGTACCCAGTATATTTAGGCCAGCTAGTGCTTCTGGAGACATGCACCCATAATTTAAGAGAGCTCTCATCACTATAGAAAAGCCAAACTTGTTGATGCTAAATTTGGTTTAGGCACACTGGGGTTCAGAAGGAAGAGGGCATTTGAATTAGGGAGAGCAGAATTAGCTGAATTTCTTTACATTGTAGTACCCAGTACGTTGTAGTGTCCATACATTGTGTCTAGCTCGTGCTTCTGGAGACACAGACCCCATAAATTAAGCGGGCTCTTATCGTTACAGAAATGCCAAA
Source organism: Oophaga pumilio (assembly GCA_009801035.1). Lineage (NCBI taxonomy): Eukaryota > Metazoa > Chordata > Amphibia > Anura > Dendrobatidae > Oophaga > Oophaga pumilio. The sequence continues at coordinate 35,641 of VIAB01027648.1, forward strand.
CACATGGATGCTAAATGTGGTTAAGGCACGCTGTGGGGCTCAGAAGGTAGAGGATCATTTGGATTTGGGAGTGCAGAATTTGTTGGATTTCTTTTGGGGGGTGAGGAGCCTTAGCGCTTTTCCAGAGCCTTTGTGCTATCAATAATGTGTAAGCCCCCTATATTTCCATTGACAAATGATGGACATAAGTGGGGACTAGCTTTTTTGTGGATTGAGTTGAAGATTTTATAGTGAACATTTTATATAATATTTTGGTTCACACTTATCCTGCACTCTATTCTGAGTACTTATATCGGGGTTTCCATCTAAATCTCTGGATGACATGGGGACCACATATAGGATGTGCTGTCACGTCCTATGTCAGGAAGGGGTTAAAAAAATCAATTGAATTTAGTATATGTGACAGACCTGCAACCTCATGCTGTCAGGTCATTTTTACTGTTCAGTGAATGACATTAAAAGAAACCCCAAAATAACCGTTGAATAATTTTTCTTTTAACCGTTTCATCCCACTTGGATTTTTTTACCATTTTCCAGGACATTTTATGGTAAATCAAATGGTACCACAACCAAAGACCACACACCACGACCATAAGTCCAGATTATAAAAAATATATATTTTATTAGATAATAATAGTATTCACAGAGAAAATGGAATGGAGTAAAAACAATGTATCAATAAAATAAGATATATGCTGATAAACGACAAAAAAAAACAAAATTAGAAGTGCAAAATAATAGATCAATTAAATATGTATCAACTAAAGTGCATATGTGCAAGTGCATAAGAGACACCACCAGGGGTCAGTATACAACAGAACTACTCAGAACACTAAGTGCCAAACAGTCAAAAACACACAGTGTATGTATAGAGTATGCGTATAGACCAGGACAGGCAAAGTGACAAACTTAATAAAGTCATATAACTGCTAAATGCTCGTGATCACTTACAGTTTGTACAGCTCCTGGTCACCCGGATAGACGCCCACCCCAACGCGCGCTTTGGCACATTGCCTTCATCAGGGGGTGGAGTCTATGGGAGATAGGAGGGTATAAATACTACAATCGACCAATCAAATGTGTGGGCGTGTACAGAGGCTACCAATCCACATGCAGAGGCGGAGTACACAGGCTAACATCAATACAAAGAATCCTTCTATTGCTGCACATCATGACGAGACAATAATGCCATTGCGCATGCCCGGATCGCATGCGGCCAATGGCTGACGTTAAGAATCGCACATGACACAGAGGCTACCTATGCAATTGCGCAAGTCACAGCAAAACGTCACCAAAACTAGTTTGTGTCATCACGCATGCGTAGATAAGTTTTACAGAACAGGGTATTACAGAGCACATCGGAAGATCCCCTGTTACTGCGCATGACCGGAAATAGTGTCTGCGCAGCCGCATAACAAGATACCTCTTTGTAATAGAACGACCCTGTTACCATGGCTCCCATAAGTCTAATAGTCTAATAACTATTGGACACAGTAATGTTTCTGCCTTGAAATTAG
>VIAB01027649.1:10503-23467 GCA_009801035.1 Oophaga pumilio
CCATTATCCAATAAAGTTGTTGCAACCGAGCTCATAACACAGGGATTGTTGCCTTATAAATTGTAAGCCTTGCTGCTGCATTTTTTCCATGCACTCATTGATCAATTCAAATTTTTTATGTTAATCTAAATTCATAAAAGCTGCTAGTGTTACTTGTGTTCCTCCACACACTGGTGTCTTATTTCCAGAACAGGACTTCCGACTCGGACCATACATCAAAGGTCATGGCCTCTGAGGCCTGGTCATGGTGTCTGAGGCCTGGCCATGGCCACAATTCATATTTTGGAGTGCAGATACCAGACCTCTGAGGTCATGGTTCATCATAACATCATAATGTCACAATGCTCCACGACCTCTGAAGGTTTAAGTGTGGCTGGATGTCCTGTTCTAGATTGTAGACACCATCCTTCAGAAGTCATAGCACATTGTGACAATAAGACACACCTTGACATCCGATGCCTAATTGGGGCCTGAAGCCCTATTCTAGAGTTAAGGTACCTGTGTGCGTATGAGGAAAGAACAGATGCTGAGTATAAGATGGGCAGGAAGGCAGCACTGGAGGCAACAGCGGTGCCAGGACAGGTGAACAGTAAAGTGAAGATTAGGCTTTTTTCATGTTTGTTATGCTATGTTTATTATGCTCTGGAGTCTACAGAGACTCCAGAGTATAATAACGAACGTTAAGTTCTAGGAGAATAACTTTATTGCAAATCAACATGCGTTGATGAATACAGAAGTTGTAAGGGCCTCTCCTGTCTACAATGGCAAAAATAATGCTATCCTGTGAAGTTGCACAAGATGTGGACTGTGATTGATATATTCCTGCAGAAACAAGCATAAGCATCTGCACTTGTCAGAATTGTTACACTCCCTCACCTGAACAAGGTACACATGTGGTATGTCCATCCTTGAGTTAATAAACAGAACCTCTATGTACCATCTGTTATTAAACAATAATGCATATAGGAATTATAAATCTGGTGTCACCTAGAAGCTACATGAAACTTAATACAGTGTACAGGTCCAATCTAGCTTATAAATTGATTTACATTCTATACCAGGCATCGCTCTCATTACCATAGCTGACAGACAGCCACACATCTCTTGCTAGTCCACTGTATTTTTTAGCTGTACTGATGGTTACCAACCACATATCCATAGCCATATATATTGTGGTCACATTGACATCATTAAAGCTGTCTCTGCATTGGAGCACCTGAATAGAGTTTGAAAATAGTCTTATGAGATTTAAGTATTTTACACAATATTATTTTAGTGCAATTGGAGGCTTTGCAGTACCTGTGATTCCCAGTAAATCAATTTGCAACAAAAAAAACATTTTTAGGAAAAATTCAAGAAAGCAAACAAATTTGAATTTCAAAATATTCGCTCATTTTTAATGACCTTTTATCAAAGAGTTAACATAAATGGCTGATGTGATAGTTAGCAAAACCAAGCATGTTGGTTTGCCTGAACCAGTTTTACATGAATCTACCAGCTCATCAGTTATTTATTTATACATTCACCACTAAATACTTCTGTATATCACCTCTAAGAAAACCTTTATACTTAGTACAAAGCAAAACTATCAAGCTTAACACATAGAGCTTATTGTATGACTCTTCCTTTCACTCTTTTAAAAATTTGGTACCAAATCAGCCATCCTCAAATCCTGTGTCACTGACTGTGTTACAAGAAAGTTTAAGAAAATTAGATACAATACCAATTATTACCAAGCTTGAATCCCTAAATAATTGTGGATGAATTTTCATATTTAATTTAATTTATTAATATACACTTTGCTCAGACACATCTCTACTTCTGCTTATGTTACGTTCTGCAGATGTTGCAAGGGCCAAATGAATGTTCATGCTAACGAATATTCATAATGCGGTAACGCTATTTGTTTAACGTAGTCACAAATTGTTATCTTATTGCAATGCTAAGATACACAAATAACAATTAGCACCATAGAGCTAAATGAAAGTTTGTTAACGCAACAAGCATTCGTTTATGGCACTCTGTATCTGTAAATTATATTTGATGCGGAACCGTTTTTACTGCCCAATTGAATATCTGGCACTGGCAGCTCATTGGTGAACAAAGTGAAAAGTACCAGTTTCATAACTCAGCCATTCTTTTGCAATTATAGTCAACATTTGGAAAGTTTTCATTCTGTGATGAACTTTGTTAATTTGATTTAATTTATATATTTTTTATGTCATAATGAAGGGGGTTCTCCAAACTCTGAACCTTCAATGTTTTTACTGCTTTTTGTTTTAATATACCCAATACGCTATCAGCCAGATTACTATTCTTTTGTTCCTGCGCATTTTGATAACATGAGCTAAATACTTACTGCATGACTCATGAAATCATTATTTGTATTTACAAGGACATGATGAAAGTCTTTCACATTAAGCTCCAGTCCACTGAAATTTGCTTTTCATGTTTTTTAGTTTTCCTTTGTACTGTTTTACTGAACATAATTTGCTATTTACCATATTATGGACCATGTTATCAAAATGTTCTTGAACCAGTACATTTTATTGTAGCTGGTCCACTTGAGAAGACTGGGTCAGGCAAATTATTTCTTCTAGCTGGTTGAATTGTAAAAAAATACTTAATAACTATTTCCTGTAGTAAAAGTTAAAATACCAAATAATTAGGATGTTAAAGAGGTTGTTCAGGCTTGGAGTTCAAGTCTGCAGTCACTCTATATAACTGGCAAATTGTGAATCCCTCACAGGGTAGGTACACAGTTCACACTATCAGGATTCTCCAGTGCCTGAGTAGTCAGTTAAGTCATGGCAAGTATATGATCTGCATACTTCCTTCCACATTACACTCGAAATAACAAAGCACTGTGAAAATTAACAGCACTATAAAAGCGAGTAAAATAACTAATTCATGCCGAGCTATAGTGACTACGGTATTTATGTACTATTGTTATGTAGTCCTCTGTCAATGTGATCTGCACTAGATGATACCATACATGTATGTTAGTTTAATATGATGCATATGCGATGCCCCCAGGGCGATGGGGTACTCGGTCCGGGTCGGACAGTTCTTTGGAGAAGTCACTGGGCCGTGACCCAGTCCGTGGCCCTGTGCATGCAATAAAATGTGGGGGAAAAGTTTATAGGGAAAAAGTTTGTGATGCCACCTGTGGTGTTCGGCAATAAGAAGATGGCCAACGCTGTGATGCAGGTCCACTTGGGTGGTTGGTTATACAGAAAAGATGTTGCAGCTCTCCACTGGTAGAGCTAGGCCCCAGGGCAGTTATAGGGTTAAAGATGTTGGTAACGGTTGTAGTACAGGGTAGGTGACGAAGTAAATTAATCTGAGGACACAGCAGGGTGCAGTCTTCAAACTTTATTCATGGTCTTTCGGGTTACAATCACCAGCCGGGGTGCTGTGTCGTCCGGGTTGGTGGTCCAGCCAGCTCTCGGGTAGTTTGGGGAACACTTTGCCAGAACTCTCTTCTTATGTTCCTTTTTCTGGTCGTGTCTCCCAGTGCCGGCTCCCTCCACTCCTGCCCTGCGACTCACACACAGTGTCCAAAGCCAGCAGCCTCAGATCCTGCCGGGCGACATCCCCTTGATCCTATCCAGCTACCTTTTCAACGAATGTGTGATGATTTGGCCACAGCACCACACGCTTCAAGCATAAGAAATCTGTTATGAAAATTTCAGAGTCACATGTGTATTTCCACTGGTTCTAATTTGTAACAGTCGCTTTGAACAACTAAACCAAAGAACAAGTAGGTGTGATACTACAGCCTCCAGTTTGCTAGATGAGTCTTACAAATTCTCCAATAGTCTGGGGCCGGTCCCCTACTGCAACCTTGTCCTTCCTTCTGACTCTGGTCAGGCTGGATTCGGGTGCCACAGGTGGATTCCTCACTTCCCTGGCCCCTAGTACCCCTTCTGCTTCTCCTCAGGAGTTTCTCTCCTCACAACTGCTCCTTTCCACTCCTCACAGCTTCTCCTCCAACTCACAACTCCTCCACAGCTCCTCTCAACTCTCCCTCTGATCTCCAACTGACTACTTTCCTCCAACTGTTACACTCCCTTCCCGCCAGAGCTGGGGGCCCCTCCCCTCTAGCTTCAGGTCATGTGATCTGTGTTGGATGCACATATGCGAGCACTGCCTAGTGCCTTCTCCTTACCTGAGAGCTAAGTACTACACCTTTGGCTGAGGTGCCGTACCTCTGTGGCGACTGGACCGTCAGGGGCGCCACATATAAACCTTCTCACATAGAAAAACTTACATAAGCCATTCCCATTTTTCTTAAATTACTGTTGTCTTGTTAAATATTGTTTTTGTTTTTGGCCTAGCACTCATTTACTTGATCAATAAAAGTCTTCATATCTCTAAAAATCTAATATTTCTTCTCATATAAGCTTATCCAAATAATACTATTTTCTTAATAATATATGTAGCTTCACTGAATTTTCAGCTGGAAACCCAAAAGTTCTACTTATATATTCTATAAAATATTAGCACTCATTAAATGGTAATATCTGGTATATTGATTCTCTCCAATTACTTCTTAAATAAAGCCATCTTAAGATTTAATAGTCCACTTAAAAGTCTTAATAAGTTCTACTTTTAATACTTAGGCATATGTTTAATTAATTTGCTATAAAAAAAAACTCAGTAACACAGTAATAAAATTTAGGATCCTCTATCAAGGTAAAAGCTATTCACTTACACAAAAGAATGTTATTGGATTAGTTCATATTAGTTTGTGTCCTGATTGAAAAGTTTTCTAAGTTCTCGTGTGTTTGTGGCAAATAACACATTTAAACTATTGAATTAACCAGGCATTGTTATGTTCCATCCATAAAACTTCTTTGAAGTCAACATACACTAAAATATATGAGCCATCATGTTTACAAAGTACAGTATGTAGTTATTGATGACCTTTCACACAAGTTCCACAATTAAGCCTCATGTATTTACCAGCAGTATTTCAAATCTCTTATTTTTGATTCAATCTGCTAAGAAATAGGGATGAGTGAGCACTGAAATGCCCATTGCACGAACCGGGCAATTCCTAATGCTCAGAAGCTCATTTCAAGTAACAAGTTGTTAGGGTTCGAGTTCCCGCTGCTGCACAAGGGGAGTCTTGAACCAGTCCCGCTGCAGTCCCCCATCCATCTCCGGCCACAGTGGAGCCTGCTCAGCAGAGACGTCGGTCCCAGCGTCTTGCCCATTCCAATACTGTGCAGAGACTTGCTGCTGCCACTCCTGGATCTTCTATTATAGCCAGTGCTGGAGCAGATGTCTTTGGGACGAAGTCCTGCGTTTCCCCTTCTGAGCATGCCCAGGGTAAGTCTCTCATTGGAGATCAGGGGTCACATGTTCAGGTACTGCAGCAGTTCCTATTGGTCCGCCAGGAAGGTCCTGAAACTACATGTGTTTTGGAACAGTTTCTCATTGGTCCTTTTTATGGCAGGTCCTGTAGCTGTTACTATAAAAGGGTGGCATGGCTGGGCCGCCATGCGCTAGTATCAAATCTGTTACGTGCTTGCGCCAGTGAGGTCATGTATGCATGTGGTTAGGTCTGGCTGAAACAAGCCCCTAGAATACCGACACCTCCGGTGAGGAGATTGTATGCACGTGTTCAGGGCTCGGCTGAAAACGCCATTAGAATACCGGCTACTCCAGTGAGGAGATTGATTCTTGTGTTCTAACTGCATGACCTCACACTGCAATCCGCTTAGCAGTCATCTGTGTTCCCTGTGAGTCTAACAGGACAGTCTTTTTCTCAGCGGCTCTGTGACGCAACAGGGTTCACTTTATAACGCTGGTTCAGCGCCCTAGCGTTTTACTTTGTGGCTCACTGAAGCTAAGAGAGTTCGCACTTATCGCCATATAGCGCTGTGGCATTCCCGTTAGCAGCTCTGGGGATTAACAGAGTTCGCACTTACTGCCACAGCGCGCTACGGCGTTTATTTTAGCGACTCTGCGGGATAACAGAGTTCGCTACTTTCGCCATCTTACTAGCAGCGGGCTTCGCCTGCACGGTGGACCCCGGGCTGCGAACGCACCTCTCTACTATATCTATTAGGTGCGTTCCGCAGACCCTAACACAAGTATAATGGGAGTCAATGGGATATCTGGGCATTTTTCTGGCAGACCCTTAAGGAGGTTTGTGGGTCAGAGAAAATTTTGAAATAGATTGAAATGTACTGATTTGAAGGAGAACAGCATGGGTAAGCAAGCATTTGACTCCAAGATTGCTGCTGAGAAGAATGGTGTCACACTTTTACTCCACTTTAAGGATTGACAATAAAACATTTAAACATCACAAACAGAGTAGAGAGAGCACTTCACATGTTGGTTGGTTTTACTGTGAAGCGATGTCTTCACTATGTTTGGGATGTTTGAACGTATTCCAAGAGGGACTCCTTGGATCTGACGTGCGCTCATATTGTTACCAAAGTTAACCCTGTGATGCTATGAGGTGCTGTGGACTTATTTTTCTTTCTAATAAAACATTCAAAATAAAAGAGAAATTGAACTTTAGAGGAAAAAAATGTTAAGAAATATTTATTCTGTATAATGACTTGTATATAGGGCAACATTTAAAAAGGATTTTAAAAATAATAATTTAAGTAAACCCAAATTTAATTTCACAATAGACAATTGTAAATGTCAGTGTAATTTATGAAGGAAGCAAGAAATGCCAAAACTTAGGGACTGAGATACACCCTGTATTAGACATAAAGGAGAACCTCATACACATTCTGTTCAAATTGTCATGTAGTGGTACTCCTAGACTCATAACGGCTATGCAATAAGTGCAAAGCCTGCAAAAATTTACAAGCAGGATCATCCATACACACTTCAAGGCACCAACTGTAGTACCGCATTCTAGTATTATGAACAAAGAGGTGGTACTTCTACACTCAAAAAAGCTCTGCACATAGTGCAAAGTCTGCAAAAAATTACAAGCAGGGTCATCCGTGCACTCCTAAAGGCATCGAGTATAGTATATCATTCAAATATTGAGAAAGTGTTGTTTTGGTACTTCTATACTCAAAAAGGCTCTGTACACAGTGCAAAGCCAGGAAAAAAATGATAAATATGATCCATGCACCCTTCAAGTCAACAAATGGCAGGTCTGATTAAAATATATTGAAAATGTAGTTGATGTACTCCTACACTCATGAAAAAATATTATAAATAGGTCATCTAGTCATCCATAGACCATTGAAGGCAACAACTGACTGTCCTCCTTCAAATATTGAATACTATAAACCATTTATGTGTTGCTGTCATCTGGTGGAGAGGAAAATTTGGGGCTAATCCAAACTTTGTTCTTTTTTATCACAGTCAGCCTGGTAGCATTTTCTCTTGACTGGCAAAAGCACCTGTCTGTTATGACCCCCTAGCAGCACTAAAAACCTGCTCAGACAAGATGCTAGCAGCAGGAAATGAAAAACACCTCCAGGACATAGAGGGACAGCTCATGCTAGGTGTCCAGCTTTGGGACTTGAAAGCAGAAGGTCATAGAGGAATTAGGTAGCATGCTGGTTTTGTCGTCCAGGTATTGCTTGACTATCTTTAAAAACTTTTCACTCTTTGTCAGAAATACATGGTCATCAGGGCATGGATGCTGGGAGAGTGTCATGACATTGGCCCAAACCTTTGACAGTGTATTCCTGCCTATGCTGTACCTCCTATGTGTCACCCTCGCCTCTACTCCTTGGTTGGACTAGAACGCTTTCACCCTGCCACTAGCATTATCTGATAGGAATTTTGTCAGCATATTTTCCACAATGGCCATCTGGTATAGTACCATTTTACAAGACCTCTCCATCTCAGGAAGGAGAGATGCAAGGTTATCTTTGTAGTGTGGGTCTAGCACGGTGAACAACCAGTACTTTTTTTGGGCCAAGATGAATGTAGCGCAAGGGTCACGGGACAGGCAGCGGTACATAAAGTTGTCCATATGTTCAAATCTCCCTACACTCAACAATTTCCTGTCTCCTCCATAATCACTCTCTATCTCTATCTGCTCCTCCATCCCCTCCTGCTCATTCCCCTTCTCATCCCATCCATGTAGGAGTGACGGGATGAAGCTTTTGTGGGTAATAGCCTCTTTTTCGCTCCTCCTTCTCCTCAGCTAGCTCCTGTACCTCATCCTAAGCCTCCAAGTCCTCATTGTTACTCAATCTGCGCTGAGGAGATGAGATGAGGCTTGGCTGGGTAGTATCTCCCTGTTTCATGTCTTCCTCGATTTCCACCTGGTCCGCATGCAAAGTTAATGTTTTATTTTCAGCAGCGACTGTTTCAGTAAGTACAGAAGCGGGATTTTTGCCTGATGATGGCATCAACACCACTGACCATATTTGTGGATTCCTCAAAGTCTTGAAGAAATGCAAAAATGTCATACATTCATGCCCACTCTTCAGTTGTTATATGTGAAGTATGACCAGAATACCGACAGGCGTGTTGAAGCTGTTTTTCCACAACTGACCTCTTCTGCTCACAAATCCTTTGTCAGCTTGTACAGCGAGGAGTTACAGCACATGGTAACATTGCACACCAGTTGGTGCTACAATTCTGCCAGAGCAGTGGCAGCTGAAGCAATGACGTGCAATACCTTGACCAGAAGCTCTGACAAATGTGGGTAGTTTTTCATAAACTGCTGAATTACCAAGTTGAGCATGTGGGCAAACAATGGTACTTACAAAATTACAAAAGAAAAAGTGAGCAAAAAGCCTGCTGTAAATAATAATGCTTGTCTGCCACAGTGTATTTTGTCTCCTACACAAATAAGCTTCTTCAGAGCCTGTTGCCACTTTGCTGAGGCAGTACTGCAGAGCTTCCAGCTTCCGACTGAGGTGGATGACGTGCTTTGAGATTTCACATTGGAAATGAATGATGAAAAGGAGCATGAGAGGGTGTAGGAACTAGTGTAGGGAGTGGAGGAAACCCAGGTAGATAAAGGACCGGCAATCCACAGTGTCGGCAGCACATGTGCTGTGCATGAGTGGAACTCAACCATGGCCTCCACAATGTTCACCAAGTGTGCTATCATGGAAATGTAGCGTCCCTGGCCACAAGCACTTGTCCATGTGTCGGCTATTAAGTGGACAATCCCAGTAACCACTTTGGTAAGGGCACTGGTGATTTTCTTGGACATGTGTTGGTTCAAGACGGGGATTCCACAGCTGGAGAAATAGTGGTGTCTGGGGACCGAGTACCAAGGGACCAAATTTGTACACCTGTAGTAAGAAATGTTTTAATTTTTTATTTCAAACCAATGAATTTCACACAAACCATGTTCTACAGTATATATGACAATAGTCAATTTTTGAATAACCAAATTTGTACATCTGTAGCGGACCAATTTTTCTTTTCATTTCAAACCAATGAAATTTCACACAAACCAGGTTCCATAGTATCTATGACAATAGTCAATTTTTTAACAACCAAATTTGTACACTTGTATCAGGGCAATTCTTTTTATTTCATACCAATAAAATTTCACACAAACCAGGTTCTACAGTATATATGACAACAGTCAATTTTTGAACAACTAAATTTTACACCTGTACCAGGGCAATGTTTTTCTTGTTATTTCAAGCCAAAGAAATTTCAGACAAACCAGGTTTTACAGTAATATGACAATAGTCAATTTTCGAACAAACAAATTTGCACACCTGTAGAAGGTCAGGACAAGAGGTTTTTAAAAATGTTAAACCATCATAATTTACCCCAAAGCACATTAAGCTATTTGAATGACAATAGTCGATTTTTGTAGCAAAAATATTATGTGAACTGTATCAGGCCAAGCGGATTTTAAAAATTTTAAACCACCATAATTTTATACAAAGCGCATTAAAATGTATGGTTGGCTAATTAAATTCTGAAAAAAAATTGTAACTTTTTTGCAATTCTATATACCACCGTAATGTAACACTAACCACATTAAACTCTATGTATGACTAATTGAGTCCTGAAAAAAAGTTGAACTTTTTTGAGTTTTATATACCACCGTAATGTAACACTAATCAACTTAAACTCTATGGATAACTAATTGAATGCAGAATTTTTTTTATTTTTTGGGGGAGTTTTATAAACCACCGTAATGTAACATTAACTACGTTAAACTCTATAGATGACTAATTCAATCCAGAAAAAAAATGTGAACTTTTTAAAGTTTTATATGCCACAGTAGTGTAACACTAACCACGTTAAACTCCATAGATGACTAATTGAATCCAGAAAATAAACAACTTTTTTTGGAGTTTTACATATCACCGTAACATAACACTAGCTACGTTAAACTCTATAGATGACTAATTCAACCCAGAAAACCTTTTTGAATTTTGTTTGAGTTTTACATATCACCATAATGTAACACTAGCCACATTAAACTCTATAGATGACTAATTCAACCCAGAAAACATTTTTGAACTTTGTTTGGAGTTTTACATATCACCATAATGTAACACTAGCCACGATAAACTCTATAGATGACTAATTCAACCCAGAAAACATTTTTGAACTTTGGAGTTTTACATATCACCATAATGTAACACTAGCCACGTTAAACTCTATAGATGACTAATTCAACCCAGAAAACATTTTTGAACTTTGGAGTTTTACATATCACCATAATGTAACATTAAGCAGTACGTTAAAGTCTATGGATGACTAATTCAAGACAGATCATGTTTGTAACTTTTTTTGAAGTTTTATATACCACGGTAATTTAACACTTACCACGTTCAACTCTATGGATGACTTATTCAATCTAGAAAAAAAAGTGAATTTATTTTGAAGTTTTATATACCCCCTTAATATAACACTAACCATGTTAAACTCTATGTATGACTAATTCAATCCACAAAAAGTTTTAAACTTTTTTTTGAGTTTTATATAACACCATAATTAAACACTAGGCAGTGGTGCATTAAAGTCTATGGATAACTAATTCAATCCAGATACATTGTTGAAATTTTTCTTTGAGTTTTATATTCCACCATAATATAACACTAAGCACTTTAAAGTCTATGTACAACTAATTCAATCCAGAAAAAAGCATAGTGTTAAAGTCTATGGATGACTAATTTAATGCAGAAAAATAAATTGAACATTTTTTTTTAGATTTATATGCCACCATAATGTAACACTAAGTATATTAAACTGCATGGATGACAATATAGTACATTTTTTCATCCCCCAAAAAAAGAATGTTTTCACATGTGCAGCAGCTATATATTTAGCAATGGACTGCAAATTCATAAACCCTGCCTTGAGGCTGTATTCTGCCATGCTCCCTGCTCATGCAACTGTCCATAGGGTAAATGCAGAATTTATCTGATACAAATTGCAAAGCACAGGATTAGCTCTTAGTAGGACTGTTAGTTTGATGGTTTAGCATTAGCAGCAGTATCAACACTAGAGGACTCTGATTAGCTAAACTGTGCGCAAACAGGCCTGGATAACTGCTCTCTCGCCCATCACACCTGTCCCTGAGCTGTGCAATGGTGTCAGTGTGCCGAGCATGATGGTGCAGGTTCTTTTATAACCTCTGATGAGGTCATGCAACCAGCCAATCACAGTAATGCCATTACCAAGATGGCTATGACATTGAAGTGACTGGCAATCCCTGCATGTTTATTGGCTAGGTAACATCTGCCCAATATATGTGGCGAGGATTCGAGTTTCAAATCCGAGCACCAGCCAATGTTCGTCGATTGCCGAGCTCATCCGAGCACCCAGATACTGGAGTGATATCCGAGTATCACTGAGCAGGTTCGCTCATCCCTATTAAGGAAGTATTAGATGACTGTTTAAAGGAGATCCAATGTGGCAGTTATCCATCGAGTGCTATGTTGTACTTATGAGTTCCACTGAGCCAGACCTAGAGGAAGGCTACTCAGCCACAAGGTTCTCTGACAACTCACTTTGTGAATATTTGGATTTTGAGTTCATCAAAACAGAATCTAAACAAAAGAAAACATGATTGTTTTAATAGAATCACTATTTTATCAGTAGTTGACTAGTTGGGGAGTAGAGGACTAGTTGTCTTGTCATGTAGTCCTCCTGCTCTGTGCAACACCACCACCACCACTAATTAGTAGATTTTTTTCAATGTACAATGTACATAGAAAGTTGTCAATCGGGTGTGTTGGTTGGTTATACAGAGCTCAGCATTAGAGAGCTTGTAGATCTGCAGCAGGGAAAACTGTGATGTTATCAAAACTGCACCAAGCACCCCAGAAAGTGACATATCATTGGAATCAGGATCTTTGTGAAAACAGTATTCTGCTCTCAGATGACCTAACAAAAACCCAGTGACAGATTTAATTTACAAGCTACAATAAATGTTGGCTGATGCATTGAGAGAAATGTTTTAAGCACTTAGGCATTCATTGCATATTCAAATTATCCCTTATGACTTAGCTGACCAGATGGAAAACACAAAAACAATGTTGCCAGATTTTATGTAGTATGTTGAAAGTTACTACTACTTATAAGATAGCTATATAGAACTGTAAACCAAAATAACTGATCTTGAGATGGCCAACATGGCTACTTCTAACTATGGCAAATCCTTGAAGCAATTTAACCAGATCTAAGAAAAGGACTCAAAGCCTAAAAATGTAACATCTTTCACCACTTGAAAAGTTGTACTTTTTTTTTTGGAAGTGTGCATCCACCAAGCTCTATCTTTACCTTTTTTAGTGTCAGTTAGATGTGACATGTTTATGTTTTTGGGGGGAATTAGCACCGTTATTATACAGTATTTCACTGCAGAACTGAAAACTGCTAGAATCTGCTACCGTAATTTTTCGTCAATTACTAATATTACATTGGAACCTGGACACATATTTTCCTTCAGGAACTCATCCTTTAGGTTGTGTAAAACAATTTACATGTAATACATAATTTACCGTATATACTCATGTATAAGCCGACCCGTATATAAGCC
>VIAB01027649.1:24493-37153 GCA_009801035.1 Oophaga pumilio
GCTGAAAATCTCGGCTTATACATGAGTATATACGGTACATGTTTTACTGATTAAAATAAGATCCTGTACCATATCCTTCTCTGTTTCTATTTCCTGATTGGATAGTAGATGTTTTGACTCTATTTACTTCAATATGTGGGAAGCCATTTTGCCTGAGAAGATTCTCAGTCTTACTAACAGCATTTGGAAAAATACTCTACAGCGGACAAAAAAACATAAGAAACTCGTCCTTAGAGATGACTCAATGATGACTAAAGTAAATAATAGATAGGCTATGAGAAAAAGTCAGAAGGTTTTTGAACTTTCATGTTCTTCACAATCCCTGAAAAAGCAAGGCTTAGGTAGCCAACATTGTTTTGGGTCATCCCTCCGAGGTCACTAGTAATTTTACTGACGTTCCACTGTGCTAGAAGTGATTAAATCTGCTGCCAAGATTTTAACTCTGAAAATCACATGAATTCAACATGGAAATTCAATCCAAATGTAATGATACTCTTATGCTCTGGGCATCTCTCCCAGACTATAATCAACATAGGATTTTGAAAAAGAAATTAATACTTATGTCACTGTTCAGCTGTCTTCTGCCCCTGCAGTTTGGCATGTGCACTACTTATTTTGGCCTTTCTCTATCATGCTCATTCTTTTTGGCCTTCTTCACTTTATTTCAGGGCTTCCAGTGCTAAGTAGGCATCTGATATTACTGTGCACAGTGCCGTTATAGAGCATGTTCTGATATCATAACGTTCATTCTCTGAGGCACTGACTAGGCCAAGAGCACTGCATATCATAATTTCATGTCGTCATAAGCCTAATATGTGCAGTGATGTCAGAGGTCTACTTGGTATTAGAATTTGTTGGCTGTCATTTTGATGAATTAGTGTGGAGAAATTGCTAAAATATATGTTGTGGGGAATCTGATTTTTGGGAAGCTTTAGGATAGCTCAGTTATGCTCAAATTCATTTACTCATCTTTACTTTATGTACTATTAGAATCTGTTTCCTATACACTTTATTGACTTCATCATACACTGTCGTCACTTACTATCACTTTCAACTCGTCATCATTGTTTTCATCTGCTCTATTTCACGGGCTGTACCCCTGTTTCCTTTATTACACAAAGGAAAGCATGAAAAAAGATAACTGGGGTCTATGAATGTCTTGAAATAATTTCTATTTTCTGCACATTAGAACTGTGATATTAGGACCACTTGATTTAAGTCCAAACCAATTAGAAAGAACAGCAACCAATAAAACTATAGATTTTGGCTAAGTAAAAATTTTAGCAGTAGTTTTACGACACACTAATTTACAGGCTGGCTGAGCTGTGGATAGCTCTCATTGTATGCATAAAAAGGCATCAGAGCAGTGCTGTAATAACATGTATGTAGTAATTTATCACATGAGACTTTTGATTGGACCATCAAGTTCCCCGTTTCACTGTGAATCATGAATCCGGAAATCTCTGCTCCAGATCGTTTATCTCTATTTTTTGTTTTAATGACTGTTAGGGATCGAGTTCCCGCTGCTGCACAAGGGGAATCTCGAACCAGTCACGCTGCGGTCTTCCATCCATCTCCGGCCGCAGTGGAGTCTGCTCAGCAAAGACGTTGGTCCTAGCGTCTCGCTCAGTCTAATATTGTGCAGAGGCTTGTTGCTGCCTCTCCTGGTTCCTCTATTGTTACCAGTGCTGGAGCAGGCAGTTCTGGGACAAAGTCTTTGGTTTCTCCATCTGAGCATGCCCAGGGCAAGATCTCCCATTGGAGATCAGGGGTCATACGCTCGGTTACAGCAGCAACTCCCATTGGTCGTCCAGGAAGGTCCTGAAGCTGCTTGTGTTCTGGAGCAGTTTCCCATTGGTCCTTTTCTGGAAGGTCCTGTAGCTGCTACTATAAAAGGCTTGCATGACCGCACGGCCATGCGCTAGTATCGATCTTTTATGTGCTTGCGCCAGTGTGGTTTATGCATATGTTTAGGGACCTGGCTGAAATAAGCCCTTAGAATACCGGCACCTCCGGTGAGGAGTTTGTATGCACGTGTTCAGGGCTTGGCTGTAATAGCCTTTAGAATACCGGCTACTCCGGTGAGGAGTTGGTCGTTTGCTTTACTGTCTGCATGACCACGGACTGCTATCCGCTCTGCAGCTATCTGTGTACTCCTTTGGGGTTAACAGGACACAGTCTCTACCACAGCGACTCTGTGGAGTAACAGAGTTCGCTTATACCCCCATACAGTGCCACAGCATCTATGTTAGCGACTCTGTGGTGTAACAGAGTTCGCTTATACCGCCATATTGTGCCATCTTACTAGCAGCAGGCGAACGCACCTATTATTTATATTTATTTGGTGCGTTCCGCAGACCCTAACAATGGCTTGACAGATTGGTGGTCTTTATTTGGCATTTCTAAAGTCAATAACTCTTTTTAAGACTTTGGCTGAATTTTGACAGCCATAACATATTCCATAGTATTATCCAATATAATTGCAGCAAAACAAATTTATAAAATAAAAAAAAACACTTAAAATGAAAGGAAATGTTCTTCTAGTAAAAGGTTTAAAGTAAGTTTGGTTATAGCAACTAATGAACTAACTGCACAGCATTAAAAAAGAATTACTCAAGGAGATGAGTAACTATAAAGTTTCATTATTTAAAGGGAACCTGTCACCAGAAATAATGCTGTTAATCTGCACAAATGCAATTAAACTGCAGAAACGCGGTTATAATCTGCAGGTTAACAGCGTTATTATGCTGTCCGGTGCCTGCCTGCACGCAGCTGAATGCAGGAAGAAAATGACCTTTATTCTTCTCGTAAGGATTCGGTATTCAGTAATGGAGGCGGTGTGCGATGCTCTAATAATAATAATAATAATCTTTATTTATATAGCGCCATCATATTCCGCAGCGCTTTACAGTTTAACAGTTTCAAAACACAAGTCATAAGTAACAACGTTAACAATACAGTAATTAAAGCAATATAAGCCGCCCCTGCTAGTGAGAGCTTACAATCTACAATGAGGTGGGGGAGATACAAAGTACAGGTGTTTATATACAATGGTGCATTTACAATGATGGTCCAGCCATCTTAAGGGAGTGAGGGATGGATGGAGATAGTGAATGGGCTACACACACACACACTTACACATAGAATGACTTTGATTAGTGAATGTGATAGGCCGCTCTGAACAGATGTGTTTTGAGGGAGCGCCTGAAACCATGCAAATTGTGGATAGTCCTAATTTCTTTGGGTAGAGCATTCCAGAGGATTGGCGCAGTGCGGGAGAAGTCTTGGAGTCGGGAGTGGGAGACAGAGCAGCAGCTGTAGCCACTCCCCTGGCCCTGACACTGGCTCTACATTGCAAGTAGTGGTCAGTCAGGGGCAGGGGTGTGGTTGCTGCGCCCAATTTGTATACTCAAAGTGGTGACTGAACAGGCGACACCCCTGCCTCCGTGACTGAATGACAAATACTGGCGAGGAGAATAAAGATAATTTTTTTGCCACTGCATTCTACTGCATGCAGGTGCTGTACAGCATAATAATGCTGTTAATCTGCAGACTGACTGCATATTTGCAGGTTAACAGCATTACTTCTGGTGACAGTTTTCTTTAAAAAGGTTTTACCACTAACAAAAGTTGATTTTAATCAATAGATCTTGGAAAAAAAAATTTCCACAATTGGATGTGTTTTAAAAAATGTTCCTGTGCTGAGATAACCTTATAAATGTGTAATGGCTGTTTCTCACTGTGCAGGAACATGGTCTGATCATACCAGAGCTCCTTTTCAGGGGAGGATATTAAAGAATATACAGACAGCGGGAAAGCTGGGGATCACAGCTGATTCATTTTGTGAGATAAAGCATTTCTGTGTAATCAAGGAAAAAAGAAAGCGGTCACTAGGGAGCGCTGTGAGGCCCGCAAATTGAACCAAAAAAAAAAAATGAAGTCCACCGGATGAAGATGGTTTAGCTGTTGAAACACGTTGTGGTTCAACACTAATATCCTTGTATTGGCCTTATTTCCTGCGCTCCTAGGACTTTTATCAAAGCATTTCTGTGTGTCACGAGTGTTGTTGGGCATCCTGGGACCAGGGGCTCCTACCCTGTCCCTCTCACTTGGGGCGACCTAGCTTGCTCTGTTCCCCTGATTCCTTCTGATGGTGAAGACGCCGGAGCCATGTGTACCTTGCCTTAGCTCCTGAGCCCGCCCTCAGTCTGTACCTTCCCCCATCCAGGGAAGAGGGGAGTTGTTGCGTACAGTATTACACTAACCAGACAAACAAGGTAATGCAAACAGAGTTAAAGGAAAATACCAATCACGCACATTTACTTATAGAAACAACAGAGATTACACTGGGGAGTGGAGGATGGGGGGAAACCAAAGTAGGAGAAGAAGGGGATTAGATCACACTCAAAACCTTTCAACAGTCTCAGATAAATCTAACAAACGCCTTCTCAAACAAAAACCATAAGAACCATCATCTCCAACCATGCAACATAAGCTAGCTCTGGCATTGACTACTTGTCATGGCCCAGATAATATAGGAGATGGGAGTGGCAACAATGAACACCTGAGAACCTTAATGCAGCAAAGCTTCCAAGAGATCTCAACTGAGCAAATTAACCCCTGCACTGCTAAAAGAAACCTGCACTGTTTAATATGATAATGAAATGCTTCTAGTCATTGCAGGAGTAGGAAAAATCAGACGATGCGGTCTTCTGGCTCCTCTTTGTTGTTGTAAACCTGTGACACCCTGCCTGTCTTTAAACAATGCTTTACTTCAAGGAAAGAATCATTTGTGATCCTCTGCTGTAATGTCTGTATACTTTTTATTCTCCCATCCCACCCTGCCCAGAAGCAGTGGTATGATCAGACCATGTTCCTGTACAGTCAGACACAGCCATAACACAGTAAATAGCAGGGGCACATTTATAAGATTACCTCAGCACAGGCACATTTTATTTAAACACATCCAATTCTGGAAGTTACTACTATTCTAACAAAATCAACTTTTGTTCTTGGGAAAACACCTTTAATAGAAAAAATGATTAGAACAAATTAATTTTTTGTTCTGAATTAATATCAGGTATGGTATCTGAATTAAATTTGGGGGTATGTTTTGGAGCCAGATCTAGGGATTCAATAGGTCTGGTGTCTAAATCAATTTTGTGGGTTTACATCTAGGGTCTGAATTAATAATTGTGCTTGCATACATGTATTAAAGGGAATCTGTCAGCAGGTTTTAGCTATGTATTTCGAGACCAGCAGAATATAGGGGTTAGATCACTGAATTCAGTGATGTGTCACTTATTAGGCTGTGTGCTGTTATTTATTTAAAATGAAGGTTTTATCACCAGAACATTATCTCAGCTAGACTGGTGCTCAATGTGCCTGCTAGACCAACCACATCCTGTCTGATGAGTTAGCACACTGTCAATAGACAGTCAACAAGCAGAGCCTGGTGTTGGCTGGGTTAGCTTTCTTAGCTCTGCTTCATGCTCTAAAATCTCTGATTTTGTCACAACTGCTTCACCTCTAAACTAAGTGATATATCTCTAGAATCAGGGTCTGTTTTCTATGTTATGCTGCGCTCAGATGATGTAGCAAAAACCTGGTGTCAGATTCCCTTTATTTGTGCTTTTGTGCATGAAGGTTGTAAGTAAATTTATTTGATCATTTGGCTATTTAGTTGGTATGTACTCTATATATGCATGATGCAAAACTGTTATATTAGCCTTTTACATTTAACCTCTAATTATAACATGTTTTGTGCTCTCATAAGACATTTAAATGTGTCACCTGAAGTCTAGACACTTTGCAAGAAACCTTTTTATATCAAAGTTCTCCCACTGTCCTTGGTGTTTCTCTGGATACACTTTGAGGGCCTCAAATTTAGTGCTAGTGCCAAGAAAAGTGAAAGCTTTAGCCTTTGTTTTGGTTCCACTATATTTCAAAATAATTATTTTTATTATTATTAAAAGTGTGTGACTAAATTTGAGTTCAATTAAAATCTCTGAAATTTACAAAAATCTGCATTCGCAAAAGTGGAGATTTTTTGGGGAATTTGCTTCATTTCAAAATCAGGAAAATGACAGCCACTGGCCACAATTTTTTTGAACCATGAAGGTCCATATTAAGGTTAAAAAAAATAGATTCTGAGAATAATTGCACCACTCACCAGTTAGGCACTCTGCTTCTGGGGAGGCCCGGTGATTTCAGCATGAGTAATAGAGATCAAAAGATGTGACGAGGACCAGACAGGTGAGAGTATGGAGCGGAGAGACTGTAGATGTGAGCGGTGATGGGAGTATAAGTTTTTTATTTTTGACATATTATCTTTATTTTACTCTGGATTCAAAAAGCATAACAAGAGATGTTAAATTTCCGGAGAATAACCAAGAAGCAAATTTCTTGGGAAAATCTGCCCAAACTGCTTGATTCGCACATCTCTATAAATAATTATGCTTTTTGTTTTCTTTCCTGTATTGAAAGCTATAGTTCTATTTTTTCAAGAACGGATCACCAATTTACACATACTATAGAGTATATTATGGACACATTTTCCTGGTGCACAAAGTGAATTTTCACTGCTGTCATAGAGCGAACAGAACAGTGATGAGGCTGTACTTGCCATCTTATTTAAAGTGCCTACTTTAATGGAACACTAAACTAAAGTATAATTATTTCTCATGGCTAGGATCATCTACTTTGTTCTTGGCTGATTTTGTCAATTTATTATCCAGACTATTTAAACTTGGCCAAATGTATAAATCTTTAAGACTTGAAGAAGCCTCAAATTGTTTCACCATCCATCATGCGATTCAAAAATCCTATTGTGAAAAAATGTGTAATTGCTTCTCAAAAGGTAAAGACATAGTATAGGTTGAGTGGTATTAACTGTAATTTTTTTTGCTACTTTTACTCTGTATTGGTTCATGACATGTTTGAAATACTTCTTTTTTAACATCTTTATGATTTATATTAGAATATTGATCTAGAAACCAAGGTCATTCTACAATGACAATACACACAAGGTAGATTTTTTTTGTTAGCTCCGCATCATTGTTATAGTTAGATTCCCTTGATACACTTGCCATTCTACTCCAGTGCTCTACAGGTCTAGATGTACAATGTACACTTAAAATATCCGGTAGGCTAAACAATGGATGCAGACAGCACAAAGTTACAATGTGGCTCCTATTTTCCAATTCAGTGCACAATAATACATGATGCCTCCAACAGTTCTGCTCCGTTCCTCAGCTATAAAAGAAGGGCAGGCAGAAGAGGGACAGTTGCCAAGATATTGCTTAAAGCTGAAATCTTATGTGATTCACTTGGAGTTTCCCTTTTATAACACTGGAGATAGAATCTATGTCCAAGCTCTCAGCAGCACTTCTGCAAAGTTCAAATGACAATAATTTTCCATATGTATGCAAAGCCTATTCCGTCTTGTTTCACTGCAGTCCTAATCATGTTCATTTTTATGTTTTCTTTGCTGATTTACAATACAGTGATATTTTGTCTATTGAACTGAGGTATGAAGTTTGATTATACTTTTATCGGGTCGACTTTCATCAACCCCATTTCAAAGATTTCTGATTATATTGGCCTTAAGTGGCCTTCTTATTCAAGTCCAAAAATAAATCTCTGTGGAAATAAGGGAAATGACTAAATGTTCATCATCAGTCAAGAACTGTTATGGTAGTTCATTATATTTCTTTAATAAAATAAATTTTCAATTTTATTGTGAATGAGAAACTGAAATAAAAAATGTGTGTATAACTTGGCTCGTAACAGTAGCCATAAACGTTCCCCCAAAGTGGAATCTTAATGAACAAACCGACAGACTTTCTTATGTGGAAACTACAGGCTTGAATGCTAAACATAGGTTTCCACTAACTGTACCAAATGTGCCAGCGGGATGACAATGCCATAGATGAAGAGGAGTCTGGGAAAAGTATACAAAACCAAACTTCATGTACTGTATATAGTTTGACATAAGACCACATTATTACTTTTTTTTCATGGTACATTGAATCATTCACATACTATATTTTGTCCTTATTCGTGAATCTACTAGAATGATGGTGCATGCCCTCATCATCTCCCACCTCGACTTCTGCAATATCCTCCACTTCAGCTTCCATGCTTACAGTCTAACTGTCTGGCACCTTTTCAGTCAGTCCTTAATTCTGCTGCCTAATTCATCTCTCTCCTCCTTGCTCCTTTGGTCTCTCCCCCTGCAAATCCTTTCATTTGCTCCCGTTTCCCCAACACATCCATTTTGATGCATATGCCATCACAATTCCTCCATATTCTCATTGTGAGTGGGAAATGTGCATGCTTGAGCTCACATTTTGACTAGGATTGTTTGGCTGCTTGAAGAAGAAATTAAATAAGAGAAGCCGGGTATGACTAGATAGCACGCAGCCGCAAGTATGAAAATCACATTTGTGGCCACATGATCTCCCACTTACACAGTCACAATTTGGCCGCAGTCTACAGTAATGTAGAATGACTGCAAACCTTTTTTCTAAGCCATAATAACCCATTTAAGGTTTAGCCCACAGTAGAACTGTGATCAGTGATTAACAGTCAAAAAGAGCATGCACTTAACAAAATATAAGCCTCACCCCCAGGTAGGGACTTCTATTGTATGTCATTTTTGTGCTCATAACTGGATATTTACTTTTAGGTGTGCGCCACTTGCAAGACAGAGACTGAGAGGTCAGGTATTCTGTGTTAACAGGGTTCTGAGGAATACATTTAGAACTGTTGATATGTGTCGTGAGCAAACATATGGCATAAAACATGTCTTAATTTTAAAATGTACCAATACATATTTTATTTGTTGCAATTACAGTTTTTAAGACCCTTTGCCCTGTGACTAACAAGAATTTCATCAAAAACAGCTCTTCATAGCTAACCTTAGAGTAAAAATGTTTTTACCAGAAAGTGAAGATCCGTGTGGGTTCTATTACCAACTTAAGCTTTCTTAAAAAATTTTCCAGCTTAACTCTGTTGTGATGTTGAAAAAACATGAATGTCACTCTCCTGGTGTGGTATCAGTGCAGTCTCAGGTGCTGAACAGATGCCAGCTGTGTTATTACAGAAGTGTTTGGAGAAAAGCTGCTGAAGGCTGCTGTAAACTTTCTAATCAATGACGTCCATCTCTTACCATATTCACATTTTTAACTTATTTTCACCACTCAAAAAAAATAAAACTGTACAAGTAAGTGATCACTGTAATCAAACTGACCTGAAAACTCATGTAGCTAACTCAAACAAAGTGTGTTGAAAACAAAGCCCTCAAAAGAATGTGGTAAGTGCTGGTCAGTTTTCCGTTTCACCACACTGAGAATGTCAAATATGTTATTTTTTTTTTGATAATTTTGGCATTTTATCTATTTTCTAAGTTCAGTTTATCTAATTTGTATTTAGTTTTGAGTTTTTTTGCTAGCACTTAAGGTGGTGCTTACAGTATATGTGTATTTTTTCTGTGTGCACCAAGCTGAACATTTCTGATAATACATGCCCCTCCTTTCTTATCTCTCTACTTTCTACTATCTATAAAAGTAGGGAAGTGTAAGAATGCAAACCCTTTAGGACAAGTTTATTGTTGATACATGATGATAAATAAGCTCTTTTTTGATATATTAGGATGTGAGGTTAGTGATTTTATTTTTGCCTTAAAGTGGTTCTCCAATACTCTTGATGACTTCTCCTTAGGATAGGTCATCATTGTCTGATTGTTAGGGGTTTTACTTTGTCAATCAGCTCAAATCAGTGTCAGAAGCGATAACCGCAGGCCAGAAATACTCACTAGCGCAGCTGCTCCATCTTTTGATAGTGGCTGAGGCAGGGTACTGCACATCCACCTCCTTCAAATCAATATGATGCGGATAAGTACTACCCTGCAGCAGCCACTAATAAAAGATGGCCAGCTCTGCAAGTGAATACTTCAAGCCACTGGCCACCGACACCAATAACAGCTAATCGGCGGGGGTGCTGGGTGACGAATTCAGACCAATCAGACAATAATGACCTATCCTAAGGACAGGTCAACAATGCAAAAGTAGTGATCTCTTTAAATAAAAGCTATTGTTTATTGTGCAATACCAGG
Source organism: Oophaga pumilio (assembly GCA_009801035.1). Taxonomy (NCBI): domain Eukaryota; kingdom Metazoa; phylum Chordata; class Amphibia; order Anura; family Dendrobatidae; genus Oophaga; species Oophaga pumilio. The sequence goes on from VIAB01027649.1 coordinate 34,611, forward strand.
ATACTAGCTGTGATACCAATTTCCACACTGAGAAAAGTCTCCCAATCTTCATGGAAGGTTCTCAATCTATGTACTACTGAATTTTTTGTTTGGATTTTTTACTAGGTTTGCTAAATGCTAAAACTGACCTGCTATTAAGATTCTCCAGGTCATTATGAGTTCATAGACGCCAAATATGTCTAGATTTTTTATATTTAGACTTGAGAGTCCTCAGATTTTTTATCTAAGTAGTGAAAAAAAATTTGAAAGTTTGTAAAGAAAAAAAAAGTTGCCATTTTCTGAGACTCGTAGCGTCTCCATTTTTCAGGATCTGGGGCCGGATGAGGGCTTATTTTTTGCATGCTGATCTAAAATTTTTATTGTTACCATTTTGGTGCAGATACATTATTTTGATCGCCCGTTATTGCATTTTATTGCAATGTTGCAGCGACCAAAATAATGCAATTCTGGCATTTCGATTTGTTTTATCACTAGCTACACCGTTTACCGATTGGATTATTTTTATATATTGATAGATACTGAACGCGGCGATGCCAAACATATGTATATTTGATTTTTTTCTTTTTATTTTGAATGGGGCGAAAGGGAGTAATTTGAACTTTACTTGCTTCAATAGTCTCCATGGGAGACTAGAAGCTGAAGTTGTCCGATTGCCTCTGCTACATATAGCAGGGCTGCAGGGCTGCAGCCCTACTCTTTGTAGCAGATATGCTCACTTGCTATGAGCGCCGACCACCAGGAGGTGCTCATAGCGATCCAGCAATGACAACCACAGGGGTCTTCTCCTGAACACGAGTTGTCATGCCAACCCATTGGTGGTCCACGGTCATGTGGCATGGGCGCTGAAGGGAGGAGGTAATGACGCGCTTCCTGCGGGTGCATGGTAAATGTCACTATCAGAGTTTGACAGCGGCATTTAACATGTTAACACCTGCGGGTAAATCGAGATTTTGCCCGCGTCTGTTTTGAGCACATCTCAGCTGATCAGGTCAGCTGTCATGTCTTGGAAAATTTGCAGGCTCATCGCCTGAGCCCACACCAAACAGGGGGAGGCGTCCAATGACAGACTTTGTAAAGGAGTAAGGAGTAAAGTGAATTATCTATGGGAAATCAGTACAAATGAAAACAATAAATGCAAATGTTATCTACTTTTTGAAATGCCAAGGAAAAACAAACTAAATATTGAGCATTCTGTAACAATTCTGATATTTTAAAATATGGTGAAAATAAAGTTGTGAATTAATCTAAGACTATCTAAGTCAAATTTACCTCTGCTGTTAGCTATTATCAATAAATTGCCATATAGACGATTTGCTGACAGCCATTTTAATGTGAATGTAGGTGTAAACATTATTATGAGTGTATCATCATAACATTTCATGCAATAGAAAGGAAAGACGTCAATTATTAAATCAATGTGGAAGATGGGATGTAAATAAATATAATTGTTAGAGAAATGTATTCATTGCTCTTCTGACTTCTTGCTTCAAAGTTAGTTTAGAAGCTTAATGGATAATGAAGCCCTGACCAAAACTCCATCCAAGTTGATGGCTTACTTTAAAGAAAATCCGTCTAAAAATACAATGCATTAGAGCTATAAATTTAAACAATGTCAAACACTTCCCCTTTATGAGCAACACGAGGCCCATTGCTTATCAAATATCCAAACAACTCCAGAAAAGAAATATATTTTGTTATTGCCGAAGAAGGAACTTGTCCTGAGCTGTGGCTGGCTTTTGTCTAGACAGCGCATGTGACTTTGCTCTCTAAAGTAATAATTCCAAAGACAAGTATATACAACTACACCAGTTATCCACCTTATCTCAGCGTTCCGCAATGAGACAGTTACTATTTTCTCAGCCTGTTTCAAAAAGGGAAATATAATCTAAGGAAGTAGTAAAGTTTCCTCGTTTTCACACATGTCAATTTCTCAGGATTACTCAATGCTTTTTTTTGGTGCCTGGTGATATTTATAAGAACAATTTTATGTGGTACCTTAACTTGACCTTTTCAAGCTCTACAAACTGTTTTGATAAGTCTCCTTTGTTTCTAAATCCATCACACACACATAGTTTTAAGCAGGATGTTTGACTACATTCAGAGACTGATAAACTATTTGAACAGATATACACTGTAAAGTATTGTATTCTTTATACTTATGCTGCTTTCTTTCAGACCAGTGACATGTACACAACCATGCAACTAAATAGAAAATATCAAAATGGGCCCCATTTATTGCTCTGGACAGAAGAGATTGGTGTTTACTTATATATGCTCTTAGCATTAAAAAATTACTGTTTTTTTTTGTCCTTTTTTCTGCTAAAGAAGGAAGTTCTGCATAAATTTTGGACACTAGTTAAGAAGGGAGATTTGACCAGCTAGCACTGGGCCCCTCTGTCTTAAAACCTAACTGCAGTCAAGTAGAAGACAGAACTTGCGGCCAGTTTCTTTGTAGTGCTTGATGGTTTTTGTTTTCCCAATTTTTCGGACTGACTGACATTCATTTCTTAAAGTTATGATGGCCACTCGTTTTTCTTTACTTA
>VIAB01027654.1:0-11014 GCA_009801035.1 Oophaga pumilio
CCCAGACCTAAATCCTATTGAGCACATCTGGGACATCATGTCTCACTCCATCCGCTAAAGGTACTGTCACACTAAGCGAGATCGTTAACGAGATCGCTTCTGCGTCACTGATTTTATGACGCAGTAGCGATCTCGTTAGTGACTTAGCTGTGTGTGACATGTACCAGCGATTTGGCCCCTGCTGAGATGTCGTTGATCGCTTATGAACGTTCTGAGCCGTTTTTTGGTCTTTGATGTCCCGCTGGTGAGCCTGAATCGCTGAGTATGACACCCTTTATGAACTACTTTACCAGCGTCGCAGGCGGGACTAGGTTTTCCCAACGACCGCAGAGGTCGTTATACAGATCACTGATGAGATGTGTTTGGAAGCTAACTAGCAACCACATAGCGATCGCACGAGCGATCTCGCAAGGTCGTGCCGTTGTCGTGATCGCTAGTGCGATCGCTAAGTGTGACAGTGCCTTAATGTCACGTTGCACCACAGACTGTCCCGGAGTTGTTGGAAGCTTTAGTCCAGGTCTGGGAGGAGATCCCTCAGGAGACCATCAGCCGCCTCATCAGGAGCATGCCCAGGCATTGTAGGGAGGTCATACAGGCACAGGGAGGTCATACAGGCACAGGGAGGTCATACAGGCACGTGGAGGCCACACACACTACTGAGCATCATTTTGACTTGTTTTGAGGACATTACATTCCACTTTAATTTTGTGGGTGACTCCAATTCCAGGCCTCCATTGGTTAATTAATTTGATTTCCATTGATGATTTTTGTGTGATTTTGTTGTCAGCACATTCAACTTTGTACAGAACAAAATATTCAATGAGAATATTTCATTCATTCAGATCTAGGATGTGTTATTTGAGTGTTCCCTTTATTTTTTGAGCAGTGTATATGACTCCTAATTAATACAAAAACTATCACAGCATAGTGATCTCTTGTAAGAGCAAAATCACATGCAAAAAAAGTCAAAATGTGACATAAAGTATTATAGAACAAAAGTATCAACCTTTATGTAAAGTTACAAGAATAAATCCCCAACAGTGTCACCAGCAAAGCACCCCCACACCATCACACCACCTACTCCATGCTTCACGGTGGAAACTAGGCATGTAAAGTCCATCCGTTCACCTTTTCTGCGTGCAAAGCAGTAATCAAAGCAAAAGGTGGCTACTTTGAAGAACCTAGAATATAAGACATATTTTCAGATGTTTCACACTTTTTTGTAAAGTGTAATGTATAATTCCACATGGGTTAATTCATAGTTTTGATGCCTTCAGTTTGATTCTACAATTTTCATAGTCATGAAAGTACAGAAAAATCTTTGAATGAGAAGGTGTGTCCAAAATTTTGGTCTGTACTGTATATCAGTCCTGAAAAGTGGTGGCCGTAACTTACATTGGCTAAACCTGGTGACAGGTTCCCTTTAATTTTGATGAGTTTCCAATCTTTCCTTAATTTTTACAACACTCGCTATAGATGTTCCTTTTTAAATCTTAAACTCACCTCAATATGCATTTCTCAGCCCTTTGTCTTTGCTTAAAAACATTTCCTCTAAAAATGGCTGAAAAATGAAAGCCTTACAGGACTCTCTAATTGTAAACTGATATGCCTCAAGTTAGTAAAATAAAAACATAGAATGTGTGACATCTTGAATGAAGTTCCCCTCTGGATCATTCTTTCCATAAGCCCATTAGGGTTACTTCAATGTAATAAAGTTAACCTGGGAAGAAAAACTCTACAGATAAATACACTTTTTTGTGCAATGTAAATAATGATAAAAATGTTCTATTTTCAAAATCATGAAATATAGTTATTAGATAATTATATATTTCATTATCAAGTAATGGGTTTGACAGTATCTATATAATGTAACAACGTGTAAACGTAAGAAGATAATGCAAAGTACTAAGTCTTGGCTTCTGCTCTTACTAAGCATATGTAAATTATGATTAATTTGCATGGGAATAATGGGTCATCGGTAGGGATTATCTAATCTGCATAGATTCAAATTCAGCAAATTTATCAAACTTATCAGGGAAAGTCTATGTACATCAAAGTCATTCAATGAAAATTCAATGTGGCTTATTATGCTCTGGGAAGTTTACAGGTGCCAAAGCATAACAAATGTAGGATGTACATAAATATGTATGACTACTAATCTCAGTGCTCACCCCTTACGCCAATTCCACAGCATGCCGTCTAGTTCTCTAGGCCTCTTCTTAACCCTTTCCACTGTCACACACATCTTATTTGACCTGCTTCCCTCTGAACAAGAAATTCCATATCAAGTAGGCCTCTGACATCACAATGTATGTCATGAGGTTCTTGTTTCTTTGGAAGATATTTCCCAGAGTGAATCAGGTTGAAGACGATATACGGAAAGCAATAGGAAGAAGTGAGAAGTAGTGGATGGTGGTCAGTGGGTGCAGCCATACAGGTAAGTAATGAGGTGAGTATTCTTTTTTTATACCTTAACTGGCGTGCTACAGTTCATTAATATTTTAGTGACTGAGATCATTTTGATCTTAATGACCAGGCCAAATTTTTTAAAATGAACCGGTGTCATTTGGGTCAATTTGTTTTGCGTTTATTTGTGAAAAAATGTGCAATTTTCAAACTTTTAATTTGTATATCCTGAAAACCGTTAGTCATGCTGTACACAATAATTACAAGATAACACACATGTCTAGTTTACATCTGCATCATTTTTCAAAGGTCATTTTATTTTGTTACGGTTTTAAAAGGGTTGAAAGCTGAGCAGCAATTTCTCATTTTTTCAAGACATACAATTTGAAGGGTCTATATATGGGAAACACACCAAAATAGGTAGCATTTTAAAAACTGTGGTACTCTAATACTTCAAAATTGTTGTCAGGAAATGTTTTATTCATTCAGGTGCCTCACAGAAATTAATGCAAAAGTGGAATAAAAAAAAACTTCCAATTTTTTCTCTAAAATTCTTGCTTTAGCCCCATTTTTCACAAGGAATAGAGAAAGATAATGAATGCCAACATGTGTTACCCTATTTCCTTTGAGCATGTGGACACTCCCATGTGGTCAGAAACATTTTTTTAACAAATAGCAGGACTCGGAAAGGAAGGTGCACCATTTGAATTTTGGAACACAAATTTAGCTGAAATAGAGGGCTCCATGTCACATTTGCAGGACCCTCAAGAGCTAAAACAGCAGAAACATCCAGAAAGTGACCCCATTTTGGAAGCTACACTCCTCAAGAGTTTTATCCATGGGTATAGAAAGCATTTTGAACCCACAGGTACTACACAAAATTTAATAACATTAGGTCGTGATGTTGAACATTTTGATTTTTTTTCCAAGAAAATGTTGCATTGTCCACAAATTTTCAACTTTTTAAGAGGAACCAAAAAAAATTGAAACCCAAAGTTTGTTACCTTCTTTTTTCAGAGTGTGGTGATACCCCACATATAGTCAAAAAGTACTATTTGGACGCAGTGCTCTAAAGGGAAGAAGCAACATTTAGTTTTTGGAATGTAAATTTGGCTGCAATAGATTGTAGACATTATGTCTCATTTGCAGGGCCACTGAAATTCTAAAACAGCAGAAACCCCACAAGTGACTTAATTTTGGAAACTAGACCCATCAAGGAATTCATACAGGTTTGTATTGAGTTTGTTGCACACATAAGTGCTTCACTAAACTTTTAAAATGTAGATGTGAAAATGAAAATTAGGCTTTTTCCTTAAAAATGTTGAGTTTGCCCCAAATTTTTGCAATTTTCAAAATGAATAATAGGAGAGAACAGACCCTATAATTTGTTATGAAATTTCTCCTGAAACGCGATACTACCCCTTATGTAGTCAAAACTGCTGTTTGGGCACATGGTAGGACTCGGAAAGTCAAGAGCGCTGGTTGATTTTTGGAGCGTAAATTTGTTTGTAATAGATTGTGAAAGTCATGCTGCATTTGCAGAGCGCCCAACATGCCAAAAATAGTAGAAACTATCAAAAGTTTTGGAAACTAGACCTCTCAAGGAATTCTTCTAATGGTGTATTGATCATCTTTAAACTACAGTTGATTAACAAAAACTTTATAACATTTAAATGTGAAAACAAAAAATTACTTTTTTTCCACTAAAATACTGTTTAAGAGCTAAATTTATAATTTACAAAAAGGGTAGTAGGAGAAAATGGACTCCATAATTTGTTGAAATTTTTACTGAAAATGGCAGTATCCCATATTTGGCTGTACACTACTGTTTTAGCTGGGATAGGATGGGAAGGAGTGCTGCTTGGCTTTTCGAATGCAGAATCCATTTTAATAGATTGTGGGCTCTATTAGCTGAGTCTCTGAGGTGTCAGATTAGAAGAAACCCCCCAAGTGACCACATATTGAAAACTTCACTGCTTAAGGACTGGCATCATCAAGGGATTCAGGCTACAGTTATAGCATTCCCTGATTATGCCAGTCTTGGTGAAACATGTTGGGGGAGCTTATGGTTTGTCCTTTTATTTAGCATAGGTCAGTTGTATGGATATTTAATAAAGACAGTACTACTGTAGTATGGTGCAGAAGAGCGGCTGCACTGGGTGTCATTCAGACTTTAAAAGATACGTGAATTAGGGGGTACCATAATAAACAGAGTGAATTTAATAGATGATTGGAAATTGGTACTATACCGTAATGTAATTGAACCATATACTGACCTCTGTAATTTTAATTCACAACATATTCCTATTTGCCAGTATTAATAAAAGTTACATTTTAATGGTCTTTAATTAGGGATCATTTGCCATCTGGCAATATGGTAATAATTAAGGTTTACCCTATGCTGACTTTTTGAACAGCTTATATTGTGTATTAGTGAGTATTTTGAACCCACATATGCATCACAGAATTTTATAACATTAGGATGTGGAAATATAACATTTTATTGGTAAAAATGTCATTTTTTTATTTGGTTGTAAATTACTCACTTACACAAGACTTAACTCCTTTACCCACGAGGGTGGTTTGCATGTTAATGACAGGGCCAATTTTTACAATTCAAACCAGTGTCCATTTATGAGGCAATAACTCTCGAACGCTTCCATGGATTCAGTTGCTTCTGAAAATCTTTTATAATGACATATTGTACATTATGATAGTGGTAAAATTTCTTTGAAATGACTTGCGTTTATTTGTGAAAAAACAACAGAAATTTGGCGAAAATTTCGCAATTTCCAACTTTGAATTTTTATGCCCTTAAATTAGAGATATGTCACGCAAAATACTTAATATGTAACATTTCCCATATGTCTAGTTTACATCAGCATAGTCTTGGAACATTTTTTTGTAAGGAAGTTATAAAGGTTAAAAGTTAAACAGCGATTTCTCATTTTTACAACACAGTTTTTTAGGGAACGCATCACATTTGAAGTCACTTTGAGGGATATATATGATAGAAAATACCCAAGAGTGACAGTAATCTAAAAACTGCACCCCTCAAGGTGCTCAAAACCACATTCAAGAAGTTTATTAACCCTTCAGGGGCTTCATGGGAATTTTTGGAATGTTTAAAAAAAAAATGAACATTTAACTTTTTTCCCCAAAAAATTACTTCAGATCCAATTTTTTTATTTTACCAAGGGTAACAGGAGAAATTGGACACCAATTTGTCCTGAGTACACTGATACCCCATATCTGCAGGTAAACCACTGTTTGGGCGCATGGCAGAGCTAGGAAGGGAAGGTGTGCCGATTGACTTTTCAACACAAAATTGGCAGGAATTAAGATTGTACACCATGACGCATTTGTAGAGCCCCTGATGTGCCTAAACAGTGGAAAACCCCCACAAGTTAAACCATTTTGGAAACTGAACCCCCAAGAAAATTATCTAGATGTGTGGTGAGCACTTTGAACCCCCAAGAGCTTCACAGAAGTTTATAACTTAAAGCCGTAAAAATAAAAAATCATATTTTTTCCACAAAAAAATGATTTTTTGCCTCAATTTTTAATTTTTTCAAGGGTAACAGGAGAAATTGGACCCCAAAAGTTATTGTGCAATTTGTCCTGAGTACGCTGATACCCCATATGTGGGGGTAAACCACTGTTTGGGCGCATGGCAGAGCTCATAAAGGAATGGAGTGCCATTTGACTTTTTCAACGCAAAATTGGCTGAATTGAGATGGGTCGCCATGTCACGTTTGTAGAGCCCCTGATGTGCCTAAACAGTGGAAAACCCCCACAAGTTACACCATTTTGGAAACTAAACCCCCCAAGAAAATTATCTAGATGTGTGGTGAGCACTTTGTACCCCCCAGTGCTTCACAGAAGTTTATAACTTATAGCCGTTAAAATAAAAAATCATATTTTTTCCACAAAATGATTTTTACCCCAATTGTTTATTTTTCCAAGGGTAACAGGAGAATTTGGACCCCAAAAGTTGTTGTGCAATTTCTTTTGAGTACACCGATACCCCATATGTAGGGGAATACTACTTTTGAGGCACAGTGCAAAGCTCAGAAGGGGCCATATTGAAGTTCAGATTTTGCTGGAATGGTTTGAGGGTGCCACTTCACATTGGCAGAGCCCCTAAAATGCCAGAAAAACAGAAACCACCTATACAGTGGGGAAGAAAAGTATTTAGTCAACCACCAGTTGTGCAAGTTCTCCCACTTAAAAAGATGAGAGAGGCCTGTAATTGACATCAAAGGTAGACCACAACTATGAGAGTCAAAATGAGAAAACAAATCCAGAAAATCACCTTGTCTGATTTGGCAAGATTTATTTTGCAAATTATGGTGGAAAATAAGTATTTGGTCACCTAAAAACATTCAAGATTTCTGGCTCTCACAGACCTGTAACTTATTCTTTAAGAGGCTCCTCTGTCCTCCACTCATTACCTGTATTAATGGCACCTGTTTGAAGTTGTTATCAGTATAAAAAATACCTGTCCACAACCTCAAACAGTCACACTCCAAATTCCACTATGGTGAAGACCAAAGAGCTGTCAAAGGACACCAGAAACAAAATAGTAGCCCTGCACAAGGCTGGGAAGACTGAATATGCAATAGGCAAGCAGCTTGGTGTGATGAAATCAACTGTGGGAGCAATAATAAAAAATGGAAGACATACAAGACCACAGATAATCTCCCTCGATCTGGGGCTCCATGCAGGATCTCACCCCGTGGAGTCAAAATGATCACAAGAGAGGTGAGCAAAAATCCCAGAACCACACGTGGCGACCTAGTGAATGACCTACATAAAGCTGGGAGCACCGTAACAAAGGCTAACATTAGTAACACACTACGCCACCAGGGACTCAGATCCTGCAGTGCCAGATGGTTTCCTCTGCTTAAACCAGTACATGTTGGGGACCGTCTGAAGTTTGCTAAAGAGCATTTGGATTATCCAGAAGCGTATTGGGAGAATGTCATATGGTCTGATGAAACCAAAGTAGAACTGCTTGGTAGAAACAAAACTCGTCGTGTTTGGAGGTGACAGAATGCTGAGTTGTATCCAAAGTACACCATACCTACTGTGAAGCATGGGGGTGGCAACATCATGCTTTGGGGCTGTTTCTCTGCAAAGAGACCTGGACGACTGATCCGTGTACACGAAAGAATGAATGGGCCATGTAACGTGAGATTTTGAGTGCAAACCTCCTTCCATCAGCAAGGGCATTGAAGATGAAGCGTGGATGGATGTTTCAGCATGATAATGATTCCAAGCACACTATCAGGGCAATGAAGGAGTGGCTTTGTAAGAAGCATATGATGGTCCTGGAGTGGCCTAGCCAGTCTCTACATCTCTACAACCCCATAGAAAACCTTTGGAGGGATATCAAAGTCCATATTGTCCTGCGAGAGGCCCAAAACATCACTGCTCTAGAGGAGATATGCTTGGAAGAATTGGCCAACATATCACCAACAGTGTGTGGCAACCTTGTGAAGACTTTCAGAAAACGTTTGACCTCTGTCATTGCCATCAAAGGATATATAACAAAATATTGAGATGAACTCTTGTTAATGACCAAATACTTAGTTTCCACTATAATTTGCAAAATAAATCTTGCCAAATCAGACAAGGTGATTTTCTGGATTTTTTTTCTCATTTTGACTTTGACTCTGAAAGTTCTGGTCTACCTATGATGTCAATTACATACCTCTCTCATCTTTTTAAGTGGGAAAACTTGAACAATTGGTGGTTGACTAAATACTTTTTTCCCCACTGTATGTGAACTCATTTTACAAACTACACTCCCCAATGAATGTGTCTAGGGGTGCAGTGATCATATTAACAGCACATGTGCCTCACAGAATTTCATACCACTGAGCGGTGAAGAAAGAATAAATTACATTTTTACCACTAAAATGCTTTTTTAGACTCAAGTTTTTAGTTTTTCTAAGGGCTAATAGGAAATTTTTTTACAACAAACTGAGGTCTATTTTTTCCTGAGTGTGCCAATACCTTACATGTATTCGGGAAATATTTTTCAGGCACAGTGCAAAGCTTAGAAGGCAAGGAGCGCCAGATTTTACTGTTATGGTTTGCAGGTGTCATGACCTACTGGGAGAGCACATGAGGTGCGAGAACAGCAGAACCCCCCATAAGTGATCCCATTTTACAAACTGCACCTCTCAATGAATTCATCTAGGGATGCAGTGATCATATTGACACCATGGGTGTGTCACAGAATTTTATAACATTGGGCAGTGAAGACAAAATAACTACATTTTTATCACCAAAATTTTGTTTTAGCCAATGATTTTACATTTTCACACAAGAAGTAGGTAAAAATGGCACTAGAATTTGTCCCAAAATTTCTAGTGAACATGGCAATACCCCATAAGTGGCTGTACAGTACTACTTAGCCAAGTGGGAGGAATGGAGCGCTATTTGCCTATTCAAGTGAATGGGTCTGTGCACAGATCAGTGTGTTTCCATGAACCATGTGTCCGTGGGCAAAACATGCTGACATGTCCGTTTTTTAATGTCAGCACGGGCCACAAAATGTCCCACACTCATACGCATAACACACATGGATGTCAATCATGTGACAAGCATTGGCACCAGGGAAGAAGCGCTTCAGTAAGCGCTGTTCCCCGGCGACGGGTGCTGAACATGGCTCTCATCATTCTCCCCTGCTCTGCTGGCGATCGGCGAGAGAAGGGGAGAATGATGAGAGTTACATTTAAGTGATAAAAGAGACAGACTATTACTCCCATCAGCCTACCACTGCTGCTGCTAATAACAGTGACAGCAGCAGCGGCCGATAGGGGTATTCATCAGCCACCACCTGCGCTATAAATAAATTAATGAAAAGCCAGGCAAAACTCACAACTGGGGGCTGCAATCCTCAGCTGTCATCTTCAGCAAGGCAGGTTGTCAAGAATAGAGGGGTCCCCACGCTGTTTTTTTAATTATTTAAATAAGTTATTTAAAAAAACAATGTGGGGGCCCCCCCATGTTTTGACAATCAGCTTTCCTAAAAGCTCACAGCTGGGGGCTGGTATTCTCAGGCTGGTAAGGGGCCATATATATATTGACCCCCCAGCCTTAAAATATCAGCCCACAGCTACTCAGAAAAGGTACATCTATTAAATGCACCAATTCTGGTGCTTTGCCTGGCTCTTCCAACTTGTCCTGTAGTGGTGGCAAGTGGTGTTAATATTTGTGGGGTTGATGTCACCTTTGTATTGTCAGGTGACATCAATTTTCAAGGTTAGTAATGGAGAGGCGTCAATAAGATGCCCCCATTAGTAATCTCATATTCACATTGTATAAAAACACACGCACCAAGTATAAAGTTCTTTAATTGACAACAGAAAAAGCCCAAAAGTGACTCCATTGTAGAAAATGCACCTTTTAATGAATTCAACTACAGCTGCCGTGAATATTTTGTAACATTCACAAGATGTTTTATTCTGGAGAAATGCAAATTAGAACGTTTACTGACAGTTTAGTGACCATAAATTGTGACCCCATATATTGTAGGGCCCCCATACGCTTTGCCCAGATTGTGCTTCAGGACCTCTGGAGACATGCAGCTTGCAAACTAAGTGTGCTCTCATCACTATAATAATGCCAAACATGTGACTGCTTTCATTGGATTTTATTTGAGGGGGTGGGAGCCATGTCGCTTTTCCGGAATCTTGGTTCTACCAGTGATGTGGGAACCCCTATAATTCCAGTTACAGATGAAGGACCTGAGTGGAGGCTGAGAAGAATAAGTTAGGTTTTTATTGGTAACATTTTGGGATGCATAACATTTTTTCTTTGCTTCCAGTATAAGTCTGTTCTCAAATTCCTGTGTTCTACACTGAGCACTTACCTCGGAGTTTCTGCATAAATTCCACAAATTTTGCAATTTAGAACCACTCACCATAATGAGTCAGATGAAGACACTTTGGAGTCTATTTGGTGTTTGTTCTGGTATTATCCATCTTTTTAGAGATGCACAAAACTGTAGTAGAAAACACTTGTGCACTAAAAATACACCTAAAATAACTTGACACCACCGGAACAGAGACCAGATGGAGTCTAAAGTATCTCCATCTGCCTCACAAGTGAGTAGTTCCGTCGGAGATTTTAAATGAATTGCGGTTTTGGGAATTTACTTGGAAACCCTGACGTAAGCATTCAGCAAAGTGTGCAAGATAAATGTGAGTTCAGTCTTTAGTGTACCATGGCAATAATCGACATCCGCAATTACAATCATGGGTGATCGATCTTGTCAAAGGGGGTCTTTTAACCCCCTTTTAACCACTTAGATACCACTGTCCGATTTAGAGCGGTATTTATAGGGTTAATCGGCCAAATAGATTCCAAAATTCAGAGGCCGAAACTACAGGGTGTCCACTATCATGTACAGCTGGTACCGATGGGAATTTCAGCTGTGGGTGGTGCTATGCTGTTATTCCCAATTGCCATTTGGTCTGAAGAAAGAAATCGGTCTCATTGAATAACATGGGGAGGAGTACTATCCATCTAAAGGTACAGTGTTTTATCAATGATAACAAAAGATCACATGATCAAGTCTCTTTGTGGACCTAGT
>VIAB01027654.1:15413-29178 GCA_009801035.1 Oophaga pumilio
TTTAACCTACAAAATGGCTTGGTCGTTAAGGGGTTAAATGTAAATATATGTATGTAAAAAAGAAAAAAATCCAAGTCTTATTAATAAATACAATTATTTAACAGTGAAAAAAAAAACTTCCACACATAGGATTTGTGCACACAATGTCTTTTTCAAGCATATTTAACACGGAAATCACCTGAAAAACCTGATCAGAAAATGCTCAAAATAATGAACATATGAATTACTATGTAAAAACAACTTGTTATCCATATGTTCAGGATTTTCAATGTCTTTTAACTCCTTTTTTTCTCTAAAAATACCCAAGTGGTAAAAAAAAGTAACATGTCTTTTCAATAGGCATTCTTCGCTCAGCAGACTCTTTGTACTTAACAATGCAAGTCAAGGGGAAAGCTCAAAAGACATCCGGAAGCCTTTTGGAGCGTTTTGTCATTATAAAACCCTAGCCTTTCTTGTAATAAGTCTAATAAGAGTGTAAATAAAAAGCAATCAAAAAAGTTGCATGTGTCAGAAAATGGAAACAATGAAAACTATAGCTTGTCTCACAAAAAATGAGCCCTTGTACAGCTCCACAGACGGAAAATGGAAAACTTATGGCTCTTAGAATTTGGTGATACAAAATGATTTTTTTTCCAAGTCTGTAAAAAATAATAAAACATAAATAAAACTATAAATGAGTTATCGCCATATTTGTATGGACCTATAGAATGAAGGTAACACTATAATTTTGCATCTAAAAAAAAAGGTCTATTATAAAGGCCAGCTACAATGCCAAGGGGCTATCACCGATTTTTCAAAAAGGATCATGCTGCTATTCTGAAATGTATTTTCAGGATTCCTATCATGTCTAGGAAATCATTTTAATATATGACATTTATATTGTAAAAGCTGATGTCTTGTTTTAATGAGAAACACCCATATTGACCAATTTTGAATAAAGGTGAATGAGTGCAATTAAGACAGTCATGGCACTGCTATATTACTGTGTCTGATTTAGGCCTTATGCTAATGGTATGGACCCATGTCACAATGTCTCTAAAATTGTGCCTTTAACCTGTGACGTGATGTATTACAAGAGTTGCCTCATATAGTCACATTACAGTGGCACATTGATTGTCTTTGGTGTAAAGAATAATCATGTTCAAAAATGAGTATGGATTACACTACAACAGGACATTAAAGACTTTTAATTATTTAGGGGTGATTTCTTTCTATCTTGCATCATCCATTTGTTGGTTTCCAATCATTCATGTTCTGACTTTCATCTTTCACCATCCACATTTACTAACTGTCCCATGGATGTGAGTAGTGGTGGCTGCTGTATATTCTGTCGTTATGCTTTACTACCCTGATAGAAGGCAAATGCTTTTAAGTCATCTGACTTGACAAGTACAGTGCACATGTTTTTTTTTCTTCTACACAAGCCCTTATCTAGATGATGAGCAATAGAAAGTCATGGTTCATTTAATTTATTTATAAAATTTAAACAAATGGAGACTTGACAAAATATACCTAATTTAAACATTTAATGATTATTGCATTAAAATGTATTTAAAACTTAATGTTCTGAAAGTTTTGTGGAATATTGATTGCAGGTAAGTCAAATACAGTGCCTAAATGGTTAATTGAGTTTTGCTTTTTATATTTAGAGAACAAAATACAGCAACTCCACTTCAAAACAACACAAACTGAAAGGGAATTGCGAGACGTAAATTAAAAAGCATCCATATTAATTATCTCTGTTGATCAACACAGTGTCTCAGTTTTAATCATCACTTCTTACTAGAATTTAATATCTTTGATAACTTTAATTATACTTCTACACTCCATTAATGAAACTGACATTACCTTATTCAAACTGTTATATAAATATTTCAGTAGCATGTTTTACATTTCATTACTTCAGAACATTGGATTAACACCTTGTCTGTTGAACAATGCCCAGTATGGCATAGATTTTATATATATACAGTTATATGAAAAAGTTTGGGCACCCCTATTAATCTTAAGCTTAATGTTTGATAAAAAATGGTGTATTTGCAACAGCTATTTCAGTTTGATATATCTAATAACTATTGGACACAGTAATGTTTCTGCCTTGAAATGAGGTTTATTGTTCTAACAGAAAATGTGCAATCTGCATCCAAACAAAATTTGACAGGTGCATAAGTATGGCCACCCTTATCATTTTCTTGTTTTAAATACTCCTACATACTTTTTACTGACTTACTAAAGCACTTTTTTTGGTTTTGTAACCTCATTCAGCTTTGAACTTCATAGCCAAGTGTATGCAATCATGAGAAAAGCTACTTAAAGTGGCCACTTGCAAGTTGTTCTCCTGTTTGAATCTCCTCTGAAGAGTGGCATCATGGGCTCCTCAAAACAACTGTCAAATGATCTGAAAACAAAGATTATTCAACATAGTTGTTCAGGGTAAGGATACAAAAAGCTGTCTCAGAGATTTAACCTGTCAGTTTCCACTGTGAGGAACATAGTAAGGAAATGGAAGAACACAGGGACAGTTCTTGTTAAGGCCAGAAGTGGCAGGCCAAGAAAAACATCAGAAAGGCAGAGGGGAAGAATGGTGAGATCAGTAAAGGACAATCCTCAGACCACCTCCAGAGAGCTGCAGCATCAACTTGCTGCAGATGTTGTCACTGTGCATCGGTCAACTATACAACGCACTTTGCACAAGGAGAAGCTGTATGGGAGAGTAATGTGAAAGAAGCCGTTTCTGCAAGCACGCCACAAACAGAGTCGGCTGAGGTATGCAAAAGCACATTTGGAGAAGCCAATTTCTTTTTGGAAGAAGGTCCTGTGGACTGATGAAACCAAGATTGAGTTGTTTGGTCATACAAAAAGGGGTTATGCATGGCGTAAAAAAGCACAGCATTCCAAGAAAAACACTTGCTACCCACAGTAAAATTTGGTGGAGGTTCCATCATGCTTTGGGGCTGTGTGGCCAATGCCGGCACCGGGAATCAAGTTAAAGTTGAGGGACGCATGGATTCCACTCAGTATCAGCAGATTCTTGACAATAATGTTCAAGAATCAGTGACAAAGTTGAAGTTACGCAGGGGATGGATCTTTCAGCAAGACAATAATCCAAAACACCGCTCCAAATCTACTCAGGCATTCATGCAGAGGAACAACTACAATGTTCTGGAATGGCCATCGCAGTCCCCAGACCTGAATATTATTGAACTTCTGTGGGATCATTTGAAGAGGGCTGTCCATGCTCGGCGACCATCAAACTTAACTGAACTGGAATTGTTTTGTAAAGAGGAATGGTTAAAAATACCTTCATCCAGGATCCAGGAACTCATTAAAAGCTACAGGAAGCGACTAGAGGCTGTTATTTTTGCAAAAGGAGGATCTACTAAATATTAATGTCACTTTTCTGGTGAGGTGCCCATACATATGCACCTGTCAAATTTTGTTTGGATGCAGATTGCACATTTTCTGTAAGTACAATAAACCTCAATTCAAGACAGAAACATTACTGTGTCCAATAGTTATTAGATATATCAAACTAAAATAGTTGTTGCAAAAACACCAATTTTTATCAAACATTAAGCTTAAGATTAATAGGGGTGCCCAAACTTTTTCATATAACTGTATTTTTTTAAGAGATACATATCTATTTATTTATTTTATTCATGCGTATAACATGTATTGCATTAAAAAAAAGTACGTAATGCAATGTTTTATTTTATAACCCTTGCTTCGTTTCCTTGACAGGTTAAAGGGGTTGCCCTATCTAAGGAAAACTTTAACCCAGTTGTAATTTGCTTTAAATAACAAACCACTGTTTATTCACCATCCTCGAGTCCGGCACTGAGTCTCTGGATATGGTGTCCGGTATTAGCTGCAGCGATTATGTCACATTAACAGTGCCACAGCCAATCAGTGAGCTCAGCTGCTCTGAGTGGGACATTCCATCTACATGGGTCGAGATGTTGAGGTTATTGATTGGCATCAGTGCTCTCAATATGATGTCAGAGCCTCAGCCAACTCCTGACATCGGGAGCAACACCAGAGACTCGAAGCTGAGCCAGGACAGTGAGTAAAGAGCACTTTTTCATTGTATAACAAACTGCAACCAGGGTTAATGATTTTCTGAAATGGGACAACCTATTTAACGCTACTCTTATTGGCATAGTTATATAAATACATACATACACTAAAGTAGTAAAGTCCAAAATATAAATATGATATGGTCAAAGTAAAATTTATACATATAGTATAAAAACTAAAAAAATGTAAGGAGAGTTCAGCAAATTTAAATGAGTTGATTTGAATTTTTTTATTTTATAAAAAATCATGTTTTTTAGAATGAATTTTTTTGTAATTTGCTGCACACAAATTCAGCAATATGGTCGTCAGCTATATCACCATTTTGCTGAACCATTGAGGACTATGTGAACAGTCAAAAAAAATAATACTCACCTCACCACTGACCTGTCGTGCTGCCTCTGTAGCCCACCGTTTGGTCTTCTGTTCATTTTCTTTTCCTCTTACCCCATTATGTGCATCCTCTTCAGCCTCTTTATTCCAGGCCAAGACATCTGGCATGATTAGGCCTCTGATGTCCCTGCATGCCGAACCATCAAGCCACGCGTCAAGATTTCACAATGTTACGATGTTCTTCGCCGAATGAAAGTACGGTGCACAGTGACGTCAAAGGCATAGACAAGCTGGAAGCCAGGGCCTGGAGAAAAGTGGCTGAATAGAATGCATGTGATGAGGAAAGGGTAAAAGAGGATAACAGGACAGGTGAGCGATGAGGTGAGTATTAAAGGACAACTCCTTCTCAATCACCATATTCCTCCACATAAAATAATAACAGCCTATATTCACCTATGCACTGTTCCAGCTTGTGAGATGTTTTTTGTCACGTTAGCTTTCCAGCCAACTAGCAGTTGCTAATTGGACGTTTCACTCTCACTTCCTTTGGACAAAACTGAAATCCGGGAGAATTGAGGAGACTGCTGCTGTTCTCTGACTTCCTCCGAAGGAAGTCAGAGTAAATATGCCCATTTGCTTTTGCTAATTGGCTACAGGGCTAATGTGACACAACATCACGCAAGACCTAGAAGATTCAGCGCCAACGTCGCAGGAAAGGCAGCGGAACTGGACATGAGTGCAAAATGTTATTAATTTGCATGGGGAAATATTGTGATAAAGAAGGGGCTTTCCCAATAGTCGACAGCCCGCTTATTTTTATTTTTTTACGACTTAGTTTCACTATGCTCTGAGGTCTACAGAGACCCTGGTGCATAACATGGAAGATTCAATTTGCAACAGGTTACTGCATGATTTGCCAAATTCAAATCTGGGGAACATCCACTCATATCTGAATGTAAAGGGTATAAATAAGTTGGACATGCCTTACAAGCAAGGATTCAATATTTCCATGTAGCTCCTCTGACAATATGTATTAAAAATAGTGTGGTAAAGTGTTAAAAAAAATTGTGCGATGAATCCGATGATAAATAATTTTGTGTCAAAATGACAAAAGTAATATAGGAGTGATACATTTATTGACTAACCAAAACTCTATATTTAAAAGCTTTAAGCGCTCAGACACTCCTTGATTAAGCTAATTTTCTAAACTTTGGAAGCTACCATATAATGGTATCACTACTTTTGTCTTTTTTGACATAAGAGATCCTTCCTTTACCCAAATCTTATTTTTCTAGACAATTCCCAAATAAGATCCTATAGAATAAAATGTAAGTCACTGTTTTCAAGATTCTCTTTATTCATCCTTCATTAATGTTTCAATTGCTAGGAAAAAAAGTGGCTATTCATTTCATGTTCAATTCATATTATTATTCTGAAACTTGAAAACAGGAATTTCTTTTAGTTGATAAGATAGAGGATAAAAGAATAAGTATCTTTTTAAATATGAAAACAAATTTATATCACTCTGATACTCAATTGGTGTATTATTAGTTATAACAGCAGAAAAAGACTTTTTGAGAATTGCTCAGAATAAAGCGAAAAACTGAAACATAGTTAAATATCTTGAAAAAGGTGTATTCTTTCTTAGATTCAAATACTGGACTAAGAGGGCAGAAAAATTAAATTTATGAAAAATTTGTCGTGTTCAGTTAACTCCTTTTCATCAATTATAGTAATCAATACCCTTTATTTTATGCATCAGGTAAAAAATAAATGTCTAATCTTGTCTAATCTTCTTTTAAATCCTGATCTTGATTTTTCTATCTCTACCATCTATAATTAAGCACTCCATAATCGCACTGCTATCATTTTTCTAAATACTGTAAAAAATAGGAGTTCTACTTCTTCAATTTGTACCATTTTG
The DNA here is from genome assembly GCA_009801035.1 of Oophaga pumilio. NCBI lineage: Eukaryota > Metazoa > Chordata > Amphibia > Anura > Dendrobatidae > Oophaga > Oophaga pumilio. The sequence goes on from VIAB01027654.1 coordinate 21,745, forward strand.
TCCATGGCAGAGTACTTGTAATGAAAAGCTTTTGGGTTATTTCTTTACATTTTTGTAAATATTTATGGGATTTCTTTTAAATGAAAGTATTTTTCATTTTGAAAACCAAGATAATTTCATTTCCTCCAAATGCATTTTCTTAGTTGCATACATTTGACTGTTATTTTAGTCCATCTCCATCCTTACACAGTTTGACACCAAAAATGATACTATTTTATATTTAGTTTTCTGACACCATGAAATTGTATATGCTTTTGATGCTACTGCTTGGCATTGAGTGCTATTATTTAGCTCACTTTTAACCAATAAACTGAAGTTGTTGAAAAAAATTATATACATAGCAATTTGCTACACCACTCCCAATTGTACTCCATTTTGGAAAGTGTAAGGGCTTGTAAACAAGCTGTGTTTTTTTCTCATTTCTTTTCTGTGCATTTTGGCACTTAAGAAAACACCGATTTTTACAATCTGAGCAAAGAGAATGAGATTTCTAAAATATAATTTACGTGCTACTTTCTTCTTTTTCTTGCAGATTTGAAATAGCAAAGCATTTTATTTTGCAGCAGTTCAATTTCTTTACCTTTTTTACAGTATTTTTCAACCTGTCAAATGAATGGGAAAAAAACAAGTAAAAAATGTTCACAAAAAACGTATAAGAAACATGTCAAAATGTGTGTATTTTACACAGCATTTTTCCTGCTAACTTGTGGTTTTTGCTGTGGAAAAATCTGCTGCAAAACTGTGCTCAATGCCTAAAATATACAGCTTCTTTTTATCCTCTGTCTTGATGTAATGAAAATATCCATAATACTCTGAGGTTGTCAGTCATAAAACATCTCTGTCTAAATAACACTTCAGAAAGATCTAATTATTAATACATACTAGGGCAAATAATAACATTTCTTTATGATTTTCAGGGTGATTTTTTCTTTTCAGTTTTCAGCCCAGTGCTTACTTAGATTTTTAGGCTAGTTGCTAGTGATGCAACGTCTATAAACTATCGATTGCCTTCTTGGTTTAATTTCCAAGCAACATTTTCATTGTAACTAGACAGCACAAGATTACTCACTGTGGTTATTAAAAGCAAGCCATCAGGATTGAGTTTAGGACAGAGAAGAAGCAAAAAGGACTCAAACTACACCTTTCTGATCTTTGCATTCTATTAATCAGATTTAAAAGGATGAATTCAAATACTAAAAAATCATCATCAAATCCACTTCTTGAGCCAAGACCATGTTGATATTCACCGCAGATATGTACCAAGTTATCATTTCTGTAGGTCACAAAACTCTGCAGTAGACTTCTCTTTCTATTTGCTGTAATATTATTGTTTAATCCCTTTGCAACATGCGCCGTACTAGTACGGCGCATGACGGATCTCCCTCTTTGATGTGGGCTCCAACAGTGAGCCCACCTCAAAGCCTGGACTTGTCAGCTGTTTTGAACAGCTGACAGGGGCCCACAATAGCCGAAGGCAGAATCGTGATCCGCCCGCAGCTATTAACTAGTTAAATGCCGCTGTCAAACGCTGACAGCGGCATTTAACAAGCACTTACGGCCATACGGCCGGAAATGCGCTCATCGGTGACCCGTTTCACGTGATCGTGGGTCACCGGTGTGTCGGCATGACAACCAGAGGTCTCTCTATGGTTGTTGGTGCCTGATTGCTGTGAGCGCCCCCTATGCAGTAATTCAGCTACATAGATGCGATCTGAGCATCTCCTCTATGTAGCAGAGCCAATAAAGTTATGGCAGCTTCATCCTCCCATAGAGGCTATTGAAGCATGCCAAAAGTAAAAAAAAAATGTTTTTAAAAATATGAAAAAATAACAAAACATAAAAGTTCAAATCACCCCCCTTTCGCCCCATTCAAAATAAAACAATAAAAATAAAATCAAACATACACATATTTGGTATTGCCATGTTCAGAATCTCCTGATCTATCAATAGAAAAAAGAATTAACCTGATCGATAAACGGCATAGCGAAAATTCAAAATGCCAGAATTATGTTTTTTTGGTCGCCTCAAAATTGCGTTAAAATGCAATAACGTGCGATCAAGAGGTCGTACCTGCACCAAAATGTTATCACTAAAAACTTTAGCTTTGCACGCAAAAAATAAGCCCTCACCCAACCCGAGATCACGAAAAATGGAGGCGCTACTCGTCTCGGAAAATGGCATAATTTTTTTTTTTTAAACAAAGTTTGGAATTTTTTTTCATCACTTAGATAAAATGAACCTAGGCATGTTTGGTGTCGATGAACTCGACATGACTGGGAGAATCATAATTGCAGGTCAGTTTTAGCATTTAGTGAACATGGTGAAAAAAAAAAAAAACAATTGTGGGATTGCACTTTTTTTGCAATTTCACTGCACTTGGAATTTTTTTCCTGTTTTTGCATGCACGATATGGTAAAGTCAATGATGTCATTCAAAAGCACAACACGTGCCACAAACAATAAGCCCTCACACGGCCATATTGACTGAAAAATAAAAAAGTTATGGCTCTGGGAAGAAGGGGAATGAAAAACAGAAACGCAAAAACGAAAATGGGCTCCGGCTCGAAGGAGTTAAGAAGCCTTCTTTAGTCAGATATGATAACTTGGAGAATATATTTCCTTGTTTATTATGACTCTTTTCTAAATATTAACAAAAGGACACAGACTTTTCAATTTGTTTGGATTATGGAATAAGATCATTTATTTTTAAATGTGAAAAAAAATAAACACAAATTTTGTACATAGGAATTGCTTTTCCATTCCGATTTATCTCATTGTGAGAGAATCAGTAACTTAAATTACAAGTGTAACATTGACTGATTTTACCATGTAAGGTTATGACCACAGCTGGGAACGTTCTAAAAAAGTTGACCTTGAGATAATGCCATGTAAATACTAGAAATACTAAGTAGCAGAACTCAGTTTTTCATTGCATTTTTTGAACAGTAGAAACTTAATGGTGTTTTGTGTTTTTTAAAAAATTTCGATAGCTTATGTTTGTAAGGGCTGTGGTGCCCACAAAAGTTGGACTCAGATTGTTTTTATATTGATTGCTATATTAAGGTTTGACCATTATATGTAATATACTAATAAACATTTTTAAGATATCACAATGTTGTGCCCCAAAATATGCTTCATCTACACTATCTTGACAAAGTCAGAGCTATTACATGTGTGTTAAGAGATAAAGCAACTGCCTATTAAATTATACTATTCAGAGAAATAATTGTTTAAAACAATATACTCATTACATATAAATGAAAATTTCAGTGTATTATCCAGACTGGAAAATATAAGTTCTAATAATAATTTTGTTGATATGATATTTAACAAAAAATTACTAAAGATGGCTTCCCTTTAATAAAATGAGATAGATAGGACAGATGTCTACATGATGAGACTGGGGCAACAATTTAAGGAGCACATGTATAAAGTAATACAATCAACAAGAAGAGTGAATCAAGATGTCTTGCTTTTGTGCATGGTAAAATAAAATAATTATTGGATATCAATATTTTTTGGAAAATTTCAAATGTGAAGCCCCATAATATAATTACAATACAGCCAAAAACCCTGAGTCTCCTGGTCAAACTCTAAGAGTTCCAAGGTAGGGTCATAACAAAAGGAATTGCTTATGTTAAATAAGGCAAGTCAACAAATAGTGGACAAACATGTCTGTCAGCGGTTTTCTGAAAATCTGATTGCAGCTGAGGTAGAGTCAACTAACAACAGGACTGAGTTCATAATCAATGATCATAAACATAAACCTGATTGAGAGACTAAAGTTTCAATTCACTACTTGAAAGCAGTATTTGCATATGTATTTTACTAGACGCAATCAATAATCAATAAATTATGCTTACATGAATTGAATACAAGACAACAAAAATCACATTAACTCTAAATACATTCCAAATTCTAAAGACTATGTACATCGCTGCTAAGAGTAAGGTCAAGTTACCTATGTTGTCTCTAGCATTACTATTAGAAAAACGAATGCATTTTTATGATATGTAATCGATGTGAATACTTTTCCGTCCAATGATGACAAAAGTGTTCTCAGAGTGATACCTTTATTGGCTAACCAGAAAATAATATGTTTGCTGGTTAGCCAATAAAGGTATTACTCTGAGAATACTTTTGTCATCATTGGACGGAAAAGTATTCACATCGATTTTTCTGGCTAACACGGTACCACAATATAATTTATTATTGTACATTATGATATATAATAAAATACAGTTTCATCTTGGAACCACTATAAAGAAATTATTTGGGAGTAGTCAAATCTATAACACAAACTTATATTCTAAAAGGTCAAATGGGATGTGTGAATTTTGATAATTTTTATTATTTATGTTATCTCTTATTTGACTAGTTCATTTTTTTTTACCTTTTATTTAATTAGGTCCAATTCCCATATATAAAGCTCCGGTCAGTATAAATAGAGATTCAAGTTTGTTGTATAGCTAAAGGTAAACTGTCATTAGATTCATGCGGCCTGAACCACGGTCAGCTAGAAACACACCATGGCTGCACAACTATAGCCAGGTAAGTTTTGGATGAAACACTGCAGTATTTTAATGTAAGCATACTTTTAAAAGCCAGCCCGGAACTGTAGGGAGAAACATGACCAGTCCGAGGCAGATCCCTGTTTGGCTTCTACCTGTCTCACTTGAGTTGACTGACAGATCTCTCAGTGTGTGTACACAATAGGAAATCAATTAGTCAAAAACTTTGGTGTGGAAAGAAGAAAACCAGGGACCATTTTCTTAGATAAGTCATCTGATATGCATAGTCCCTAGATGGCTTTTTAAAGTGTATTTTGTCTGAACTGTCAAAGCATTTCAGAATAAAATATAGGTTTCTGTAATTATTTAGCAGGGCTCTCGTTCATGCTGTCTATGAATGATGCAACATGAAATGATGACAAGTTACCTTTAAAAGATGCAATTTTGTCTGCATGCAATCACCCTTAGAGGGCGCTAAGGAGATTACTGAATACTGTTTTCCCATTGAACTCAATGATAAAAGAATATGCATTATGCTCTCTCTGCTGATCAGCTTATGCAGTTCAACCAGGATTATAGATTTTAAATCTTTAAGATTTATCAAGTTTTAACAGCTTTAAAGATACACAAAGAAATTCATCTGTACAGAATGTGTAATCAAGAAATGATATGGTGTTAGAAGGTCGTTATGTACTTAAGGGCTATGGAGAACTAAACATTTCCTATAATTGCTTTGCAGCTCAGTCAGCAGACTAATGGTTATATACATATGATTGACAAGTCTACATGGCTAATTTTGGGATAATTTGCCAAAATACACATACTAGCTAAAAGAAGTAATTTCTTACACATTATATTATTAAATTGCTATTTTTGCAATTTCCCAATATTTCCAAATATTTTCTTAAGTGGTTCTGAGATGGACACTCGCAATAGGCATATCATTAGGATCTACTAGCTAACTTTTCAACACTTTAGTTTTTTAAACATGAAATTCCAACAGTTATTAAAAATGCATGATATGAGGTACCACAGACATGTACATACCCGATCAATTAAGTAAGCAAGAAACATTCTACTGCTGACTGGCAAGGTTGGCGCTTCACCTACCTGGCTATTTGGCTGGACACAATGAGAAGGGGCACATTTTTCTACATTCTGAAACCCTGCAGGCTGAATTTTCTCACATATTCGAAAGAACAGTATGTAGAAATTTACAAAAATAAGGCCATAATACTAGAAAGCAACAGTACAATAAATATAGAAAATGCATAACTACCAATTAAGGGAGAGGTAGTTTAACAGTGGGTGCTTTATCTAACAACATTTTCCATCCAGCTTGCAGAATGCATTTTAATTATCCAGCATAATAAGGCAGTCATTGTCGGTTTAATTGTAATAACATTACTATGGTAATACTAGATTTAGCTGCAAAGTACACAAGATATCTTGGCATGAGACAAAAATATGCTACAGAACAACATGCCCCTGCTTGTATGCCCTCTCATAGCTGCCTCTAAGTGATGTTAATGTAGAAATAATGATGCAAAGTATTATTAATCGCCACCACTATGCAGAGCAGATGTATTCGGTAGTAAATAATCAGTTTTACAAGCTAATTTAACTTTATAGACGATAAATCAACTACCAAAGTTTAACATTCACTTGCAATTTGTCTCTTGTAATAGAATCACATTTAACACAATTAAGTATTAATCAAGCAAATCTATAGAGACTGTAAACTGAGTTTTACCTGTACAGCTACCTTCCTTTTCTTCAAAGCCAGCACTACAAGTACATTTTCCAATAGGGACCAGCCATTCCCCCTCTGCACTGCAATGCATCCTGGGTGGGTTATCCAAGTCTATTTCAGAATTATTTACGCAAGTCCCCCTAACTTCCACTAGAGTCGAAAAGGCGGCCTCTGCCACTGTGTCCGGAAAGACTGCAAGGTTTTGCACTGTAGAGAGGCATTTTTTATAATAGACCCGCACAGAGACTAGGGCAACACAGGCCCCTACATCCTGAAATCCCAAATGGAAGCCTCTCTTGTTAAGATGGCCAATCTCTCTGACTTCTGTATTCAACTTCATTTTGCGTTCTCCCAGATCCCCTTGGGTGAAACTCTCATCGGCTGCTATGGTATCAATTTTAACATATTTGCTCTCCTTGATGTTTTTTCCCAGATCATAATCAGACTCAATGTAATAAAGATTAAATGTCTCCTTGCATGTCCCCACAACTCCAGGAATGCTGTTACAGTCCCTTAGAGTAAACTTCAGCTCAATAAAAATCCTTTGTCCGTTACGTCTTAAGATCCAGCCGGTCTGCAGCCAGTTGTTCTGACTGGGCTCCATTACGTTACATACTTGATAGGTACGAATAGGTTTGTAGTTCTCATCGACACCACTAATTTCTTCCCACTAGGGTTAAAAAAAGAAACAAAGACAACGTGTTAATTGCATTTTTATCCTTTTCTGTGTCGGTACAGAATAACCTTATTTATAATTGATAGGTTTACAATAGATTCCAAATTTTGTTCGAATTATCATCTAACGGCATTAGATCTTAGTGAAATCACTTACAGTACATCATCCGTCAGTAGTATGAAACACTGATGACTCATAAGGTCATTATAGGAAGCATAAATTATCAGCCAGTGTGCTAAGGATTAGCATTTCATTTCATACTGTGTAAGGGCAAGCTTTCATTTCTGCTTAAATCACTGTTATAGCAAAGACTGCATGACAAATACGATAACATTTTACTCTTTTAATGGAAAAGTCTCGCAGTTCTAAAATAAATAAAATTGTTTAATGATCGAGAAGGATTTCTTCATATCTAAACACCTACTCCTCTCTGAGTTAACTTTTTTCAATGATCCTCAATGGAGGCTATTAAAGGGAATCTGTCACCCTAAATTG
>VIAB01027656.1:4187-17330 GCA_009801035.1 Oophaga pumilio
CCCGATATTTGCAGTATCGTATCGCTCAACACTAGCTATAAGAGTTACTTTTAGGATTACCCTAGTCGATACTTTTCTATGTACAGTATTAATACACAGGTCTACAAAAAATATTTTTGTAATCATCGCAGGTGACTTTGTACTTTTCTGAAGTCCTGATTTCAAAAATGTATATAGTTTTTCTGCAGCACGTATAGTTTCCATGGAGCAGCATTATTATTATAAGGTATAGGAAATATACTGGCAACATTAAGAAAACAGTAATTTACGAGTACATATAGAAAAAAATGCTTCACCTTACAAAACAGTTTTTATTAAACCAAAATAATTTCACATGCAAAATAGAAACCAAAATATAAGAAGAAATTAAAAGTGCTTAACATTAGACTGTTGTTGATACGATTTTTCAGGGTTGTCCCTATATAACATCCCACATCAATCCGCCATCATTGAGTCATTCCAAAAACCCTGGTAGTGGTGTTCCATTACTTTAATGTGCTGGTGAAACCGCTTGCCTTGTTCATCATTTATATTCCCAAGATTTTGAGGGAAGAAATCTAAATGTGAATGCAAAAAGTTATAATTATAATTTATAATTATAATAATCTTTACTATATTCATATTCTTAATCTAAAGCAAAGACATAGCAATAATTTTCAACAGATTACAGTATACAATATCTTTACAAACATGCCTAAACCAACTTATATGAAAAATATCCAAATCATTTGTTACAGGTTCATAGAGTAAACATCTTGATTCTTTTGGAATCTTTGAGGTGTTGGGAGAATGTAAATGCCATATAATATCCTCTAGCAGTAGGAATAAGACCTTGTATTACTTCTGGTTGCTGAATAACTGTGATAGCTGTCAAAGGCTATTGTTCATTTATTCTACAAAAATAACAACCTGATATGCCATACTTTCATATACAACAGACATAATGGAAACATGATAGATAACACACGGCTATTTTTAAAATGTCACATTTTCTCCATTCTGTTCGGATTGTTAGGATTAAAGCAGAACCCTGAAGAATGCCTGCAAAAATACTTCTGGTTACATTTCCACATCATATTGAAAATAAGAATTTTCCTTTATAAATCACTCCCAGGAGTCTCTAAGACTTCCATACAATCACATTTTTTTTTTTACAAGTAAACCCTTCATTCTGCTATTTAAATCCTATTTAAAATTGTCAGGAGCTATAGCACTACAGTGTCCCTATAATTGCTATAAGGCATTGTTACCTTTAGCCATTATATACTGATCTCAAAACTTTTTTAATAGTGGTTGGAAAACAGGCATGGTTAGCAAAGCAAAGACTTAGAAGGAATCTGTCAGCATATTATTGCTTTGTAATCTGACAGCAGCATTATGTAGGGGCAAACACCCTGAATCCAGCAATGTATCACTTCCTGGGCTGCTTGGTGCAGTTTTGATAGAATCCCTGCTTTCTGTTGTAGATATAGCGGTGCTCAGAATGCTGAGGTGTATATAACCACTTTCTTGATTGACGGGTTGTGTTGTACAGTATACAATGCTAGAAAGCTGCCAATCAGTGTTGGGGGTGGAATTACAAAGATAAGCTGGACTGACATGCACATTATAACTAGTCAGGCAATGGTAATTTCCTACAGATAAAATACTGGCTGTATTGAAACTACAGCAAGCTCCTGAGCAAGTGACACATAGTTGAAATCAAAATCTCTGCCCTTACATTATGCTGCTAGATAGCAAAAACTTGCTTGCTGACAGATCCCCTTTAAACTAGATTTGTTACTTGCAAATTTTTAAAAAGTTGCAAGTTCATACCAATATAAGGGAATGGCGAGAAACGTGAAAATCAGCTATAGACTGAAGTGTCATATCTAAAGATGTGCCAAATTCATCAAATGTGCATCAGCACTCAGAATGGCAATGCAGCTGCCAGCTACAAGCAAAACTGACTTAAAACATTCTTCCCTTGATTTCTCCACACTGTGTGACATCTATAGTATGTTGTCCAGGAGTTCCGATATGTCCTTCAGCATAAGAGAATATCTCCATAATACAGTAAGCAGTGCATTATATAGAATCCATGAAAGGAAAAGATCTCCATATGTATACTTATATTTGTCTTAATCGCATCCAGACATGATGATTTTCTGTTTTTGAACTTTAATTATTAACTCCCATTATTCCTAACTTTTTCTTTATTTTTCTGTAAACTATGTAGCCAAAGTACGGTGAGGTTGCAAAAAAGCAACACACAATTCCACAATAGTTTTTTTTATTTTGTTTTTACAATATTAATTGCATGATAAATATGACTTATCAACATGATTCTTCAGGTAATTACGATTACAGTGATAAAAAAACTTGTATTTTTTGTTATTTTTATTGCCACGCATCAGGGCAATCAGGAAGAGCTGAGACAAGATGCCAGATTTAGCACATCTAATATGACGTGTCAGTTCTGGGATGGCTGAGGGGTAGTATTTTTAGACTGGGAGGGGGCTAATAACCATGGTCATTCCCAGCCTGATAATAATATCCCAGAGCTGTCCGCTTTTCCTGGTTATTATAAATAAGGGGGACCTTGCAACATTTTAGAAATATATATTTATTGATAAAAAGCTGCCAGATATCTGCTGGATATCTATCTATCTATCCCTCTATCTACCTCTTTAACTAAGACTTTTTTCTGTTTTTCAATTAGCTTTAAACAGCATTCATTACTGCACAAAACCGCAGGTAAAACATGCAACCAAAAACATTACACAAATGCAATGTGTGCACACAGTCGAGAGACTATAAGGTTACTGGAGTTCACAACTGCTGGGACACCTGGAGGCTGTGAACTCTTGAAAACTTAGTTGACAACCTCCAGGTGTTAGTAATTGTTCATTATATGTGGTATTATTCGGTCACTATGTTGTGTTAATATGTGAGTTGGTCATAGTGTAGTGGTATTTGTCCCTGTATGTGATATTATTCGGTCACTATGTGGTGATATTATGTGGTTTGTTCATGGTGTGGTGGTATTTTTCACTTCTATGTGGTATTATTCTGTCACTCTGTGGTGGTAATATGCAGTCTTGTCATGATGTGGTGCTATTTGTCCCTTGTATGTGGTATTATTTTGTCACTATGTGATGGTATTATGTGGTCTGGTCATGTTGTGGAAGTATTTGGTCCTTGTATGTGGCACTATGTGGTCACTATGTGGTGGTAATATGTCATTTGGTCATGGTGTGGTGGTATTTGCCCCATGTACATGAAATTATTGATCATTTTAAATTATGTATATGACACATTCCCTTAAATAAAAATAAATAAAATATACCTAAAAAGAATATTGGATATTTAAAGACATGGTGTTTGATGGGAACTGTTAATGTGTGATTGGTGAGGATGTAGTGCAGAAGTGGAGTTTTTCCAAGAGTGGGCAATGGGACTGTGGAAGGTTTGAGTTGTGGAGGCAGAGCTTGAGTGGAGACAGAGCTGTGGTGGAGCCTGAGCAGAGTCTCAAGGAGACCCAAAAATGTTGCCAGTATGGGGCACTGAAATTCCTGGTGGCAGCCCTGGTCCAATGGATCTGCTTGGCTGGTTGTCAAAACTGAGGGACTCCATGCTGTTTTTTTAATTAGTTATTTAAATAATGAAAAAAAATCAGCATAGGACCCCTCTATTCTTGATAACCAGCCATTAAAAAGCACCTGCCATAGTTATCAAAAATAAAAGGGACCACATGTAATTTTTTTATTTTTTATTTATTGCACAGGTGCTGGCTGATGAATACTCTCATAAGCCTCACATGCTCTAGCTACTAGTATCGAGAGCAGGTGCAGGATGATGAGAGTAGTACTCCCATCAGCCGATGCCTGTGACTGGTGGTAACATTTTTACCACCTGTCACAGCTGCTGGCTCACACGCTGTCACCTGACAATATGGGAACCGTAGTTCTCTTTCCGACGATAACTAATTTACGGCTGATCAGTGCCACCAGTGTTTCTTGTGCTGTCACACAGATGACAACTTGGGAAACAGCTGATGTTTTGAACACCGAACATGAACAGTAACATGGACTTCCTGGAGAAGTCTATGTTTGGAGTCCATGCACAGACACTAGGTGTTCGGTACGGACCCAAACTTTACTGTTCGTGTTCACCCATCACTACTCATCACTATTTATGACAGAAATAATTTTGGCACATCTCATTCCAGTTTGCTTCAGAAACAAAAACAGGTGTCTGAAATATCATTCTGTTTAAATTTCTACCACATGTTTTGTGCAGATTAGCTCTGAAATGGTTAGTAATAGTTGTGTAGGATTTCCCCAGTAAGTTTTCTCCAAATGAAAAAAATGGTCTGATTATGCTAATCAGATTCTGATCTCCGTTTTTTTCAGAGATGGAGAGGAAAAAAAAGTTTCTCCACCTACTCCACTTAGTCAGTCCATGAATAACGGAGCCGAGCTTGAGTGCGGTCTCATGCTATCCATGGACCCACAGAATTGCATTCTTTAATTTGATCTGACATTCAGATCAAACTTGTATTTGTCACTGAAAAAATGTGCCCAGCCCCATATAATAACATAGGTACGACTGCTATTCATCAAAAACATGGATAGCACTCATCTGATTTAAACGGTCATATGCATGAGCTCTTAAAGTAAGATCTGCCAAATCTGTTACGAAGAACATGCCTTATAATTAGATTTGCGTGGATCAGGTAAAATTCAGAAGTTATTATTATAAAAACATAATATGTAAGAAAATAAAAATATTCTTATACTCATAATTCACCTCTCAGTCCCCCCCCCTATTCACTTTGAACTGTTAGGTCTTTGTCCCTTCATCTTCTTTTCTCCCACTGTTAACTCTGGCCTTTCATACATAGTAGGGACATCCAGTTTTAATGAGGCTGTTCAAGTGCATGGAAGGTTACGATGTCATGAAAGCTGGAAATCCTGCCTCAGCGTTAGAGGCACGAAGATTGCAATGTGAGTGGCAAGGGATCAAAAGATGGGCCAAGGGTCGGACAGTTAGAAGTGAGTAGTGGTGGGTCCTAAGATGTGAATGGTAAGGTTAGTATAGGGGATTTTTATTTCTTAACCTTTTGACCGGCCTTTATGGTTCAGAAAAATGGAAGACATTGGCCATCATTTTGCTGATTCCAAGTGCAAAGAAATTATCAAAATTCTTCATTTTGGTGAATGGGAATTTGTGCAAAATGCAAGCAGAATTAAATTTCACTCAAATTTGTTTTGTCATCTCTACTTCTAACATATTTAGTGCGTCCCCTGTCAAGGTGTGCAGCACTAATAAGCTAGCATGGATTTCTGCTGTAATTTATACCATGCTGTGGCATAAATTATAAAAAAAATTCTTAGGATGCAGACAGCCCTGCCTACTTTACTTTAAATAAAGATGTGAAATGTGCAATTACAGCTGCAGGAAAATGTGCCACTATTTAAAGGGTATGAACGGGACTTTACAAAAAATAAAAAAAATTACCCAAGCAATAACATTCAGTTAATTCCAGCTTACCTGACTGTTATGCACTGCACCATTCTTTCCTAGTTCTGAGCGGTCACATACTGCTCCTGCCGGGGATTCAGCTGCCTATGCTGATGCGATGAGGCGGGCTTCTGGTGTCATTCTGACTAACAGCCGGCTTCCCTAGTTAGACAGCGGGATCCGACTGTCAATCAGAATGATTCCGGAAGTCCCGCCCCATTGACAGAGCAATGCGGAAAATAATCCTCTGTTCTGTGGATGTGACTTCAGCAGAGGCAGCTGAGTCCCCGGCAAGAGCGGTCTGTGACCTTTCTGTGCCAGGGAAGAATGGCACTGAGCACAACAGGCAGGTAGGCTGCAACTACCTGCCTGTTAGTGCTTAGGTATATTTTTTGTAAAGTCCCGGATACAACTTTTAAAGAAGCATTCCCATAAAAGTTTTTATCCTCTTAATATATCGTATAGTAGTAATAGTATATCATTTTGTCTTTCTTTTGTTTAATTATTCTCTTTTTTCTGCTCTATGTAGAAACAAGAAGATTTTTTCCCTCCATTTATTATTTCACTCTTCAACTCCTGTCGCAGCTGCTCATATCCTACCCCATGCCAAGGACTTTTGCAGTGACTCATGACTCATACAGGGAAAACAGACTACCTGATTCTACATAGAGCTTAAAAGGATTCAGCTACTCAGTTTTAAATCATGTGATGTCAGAGACCTAATGGAAAAGAGAAGAATTAGCTGGATAGAAGAGTAAAATGATCAAATGTAAGCACACAGTGCTATATAATATGATGACTGCAATAAACTACGAGAATGCAAATTGTGATGGGAGTAAGGCAGAAAACTGGTGGAAAAAATTCTTTATGAACATCCCAAAAGCATTTGCTACTATACAGTAACCAAAAAAGAACAAAAAAACAAAAGCTTATTTTATTTCTCTGGGCACAAAGATTGCTGGGCACTATATTCCAATACTATAAATAGCTGTCTATCCATACAGTGTGATCAATGTACAATAGTTTCTGTAGTTTATTCATTGATAATAAAGCAGACAGGTGTGACTATTTCCTTTGTAGTAAGGATTCAAACATTAGCAGTCAGCAAAAAACAAAAAAAGAACAACACTTTCATACAAATCCACAAAAAAAATCAATAAAACTGTTCTTCTAAATCACCATCATCCATTTTGCAGTCATATTCATACATACTTTAGTTAACTACTGTTCCAGTTTATAATTTAGAAAGTACAATGACACAGAATCTGAATGTCTGCCAGCGTGTAGGCTTTAAGACTCAGTCTGGCATCTGCATCTATAATCTTCTTTGGGATTTGGTTGTAGAGAGAAACGAGAAAGGCAATTTGTTGTCCAAGCTTCCCTGCATTGTGCAGACCTGAAGGGTAGCCAAATTTTCACCCCTGATTACTCAAGATGAAGTATGCGCAGCGATCTTCCCAAAAGTGACACTTCAAGAGAAATGTCGATGGGTCTTCAGGCAAATTTATTCAGGTTAGAACAATAAAATTATGAGTCTTCCAAGGAATGTTAATATATTTTTTAGAATCTTCTGAACACTTTGATCCAAACTGTTGCATCTGTGAATTACAATAATTTATAGGCCACTGGAATTTGTAATGATATTACCTTTTTTGAAGCTTCATATAAGAAAGTGAGCTATTGTATTCTCCGTCATAGGGATTATTTTCTGTGTTGTTATTTCATGTATATAGTATAAAGTGGCTTTCTCCTAAACTTGCCAAGTGAAAGAATTAGTGGATTAAGCTGATCTTGTTGTGTAATTAGAAAAAGAAATTGTTTCTTCCTAGCCATCTATGATAATTATTGTAGAAGCTTTTGCCTTTGATATCCATGCCATGTGCAAAAACCCTGGCGAAAAAAATCCCAGATATTAATTTCAACAATCTATAAAGGAATATAAATGATGCAAAAAATACATAACACTAAGTGATCTAGAACAGGAATTGAAAGTATGTAACAACAAGCTCTCGACATTGTGAGTTAATTAAATAAGAAGGGAGACAAAGGCTCATGTGTTTTATACTTAATATGTTGCCAGATTCTTTCCACTTTTGAACCGTCGTTGCCCTACAAGTTCATTATTGTTTTATATGTAGTCACAATGATTTAATCCTATAAGTGACTCCAAGAATGTTGCTAATAATGTAGTAATAGCTTAGGCACACTATGTCCTTGATCTAGAAAAAGTATGTTATGTCCTTGTCAAGTTCACTTATAGGTCCTGTTGGATGTATTAAAAATGTATTTGATTGCCGCAGTGCCTTCCTTTACAGCTTCTTAATGCGCGTATAATGACTAGGCACCGTCTGTGTCAGCTTAGCCTGAGTATAACTAGAAATATAGAATGCAATACAATTTCTAAAAAAAATTGCACTTCTAAAGATCTATTTTATATTATATATGTCTATACATAATGCGCAGCTGTCTTATATTTTATTGCAGAAATATAAATTATATTATGTATCAGTAGTTGTAAAATCATTTTTATTTTCCAAACAGTATTTTCCAGAAATATAGTATATCTGTTTCATCTGAAAATAAAAATGGCCCAAAATCAATTGAAATTGACAAAAGGTAATGGAAAGGGTTACCAAGGTTGCATAAAAAATACATATAAAAATGTTCCACAAATCAAAGAAACACTGATTGTCTTCTTGTGAAGTTAAGAAAAGTTTAGAAATGTTAAAATAAATGTTATAAAAAGTTTTCCCTTGAAACTGGGGCACGGTTGCTTCCATCATCTATTCTATCTATCTATTTATCTATCCATCCCATATCTATCTAGCTCTATTATCTAGCTATCTATTTATCATTGATCTACCTATTTATCTATCTTTCTATTTATCTATGTATCTATCAATTTATCTTTCTATCTATTTATCCGTCTATCTATCTATTTATCTATCTAATCTTTTCTTGCAGACTTAATAGTTTTATAAAATACTTCTAGTAAAAGTCAAGTGACAATTCTCTCAATTATCTTAACAACCAATTACTACTGTTCCCTAGGTTTCAGACTATGGAGGCTCAATGGGATTTAATTTAATCCCTGACTGTGAACAGATGGAGAGATTGCAGATCTTTGTAAAGACTCCTCCACACTCTAGTAAATATCTCACATGTAGAGCAATCACTGTGTCATGTTTTGTTTTTTGTTTTTTTTTACTTTGATAATTAAGACTTTTTAGATTGAAAAATAGACTTAAATTGAATGCACCATCATAAAAAAAATTGTATTAAAACAAATCACATAAATAAGTGGAAAAACTGAAAGACAAAAAGCATAAAGCCATGGGTTGGGTTGTATGTAACACGGTATATTTGCCACAGAAATATTAATACAGTATAAGGGTTACATATAATGAATAATGAAGAGATTGGATTACATACAGTAAATACAAATAGAATAGGTACTGTAGATATATAAATGTGTGTGACAAATACAATTAGTACAGTGTGTGCAAATTACTGTACATGTATTTAAGTAATAAAAAAAAAATTTTCAGAAAAAAATGGTGTGGGCTCCCAAGCAATTTTCATAACCAGCAGAGGGAAAACCGATGGTTGGGGGAAGATGTTTATAGCCTGGGAAGGGGATAATAAATGAATATAGTGGACATGAAACAAACATAGTGCACAGCAATGACAAAACAACTTTGATATGCACATTCTCCTTTTCACAATATTTCTTTCAACCACTTCAGGGTTCATAATCAGTGAAGTGTTTAAAAGAAATTACAGTCTCATTTTTGGTATTATTCTTAAAAATAGAGAGTGAAAACCAATGGTGGTGGATCCGCTGCAAGAGCAAGTCACAGCCACCAGTGAAGCCACCTCAAGAAAATAACTGCCATTTTCTTGAAGTGGACAGACCATCAGCAAATTTGGCTTTCAGTACCATCTTTATGCTGATGACATGCAACCATACACTTCATCCCCTGACCTGTCCGCAGTTTCCAACTTGATGTCTGCTCTCTATCTACTTACCTCCGTAAATCTGACATCTCCCTCTCTGCGTGTGGCATCACAATAACGACTAGGCAGCAGACGTGCTGTCTGGGTGTGTGTGTTATGTTTGACACCAATCTTTCCTTCAACTCATATCTACAATCTATTGCCCGTTCTTGTCACTTGCACCTAAAGAACATCTCTAGAATCCGCACCTTTCTCATCATGGAAACAACAGAAACCCTCACTGTTGCCCTGATCCACTCCCGTCTTGACTACTGTAATTCTCTACTAAATGGCTTCCCCCTCACTCGACTTTCCTCTCTCCAGTCCATTCTTAATGCAGCAACCAGGGTCATCCATCTGGCTAATCGGTACTTGAACGCTTCTGCTCTGTGCCAGTCATTGCACTGGCTGCCCATCCATTCTAGAATCCAATTTAAATTGCTTGTTCTCACCCACAAAGCTCTCCACAGTGCGGCACCCCCATACATTTCTTCCGTCATTTCTGTTTCTGTGCCAAACAACTTTCGACTAACATCCGCACTAATCCATACCTCCCATTCCCGAGTCCAAGACTTCTCCCAAACTGCACCAATTCTTTGGAATGCTTTACAACAAGAAATTAGGACTTACCACAACTTACACAGTTTTCAGGGCTCAATAAAAGACATCTGTTTAGGGCAGCATATTATGATCCTTAATAAAAGTGCTTTTTATGTATAGCTCATTTTCTACTTCTCTGAACATAATTCTGCATCAAACTCCACCGCACCCAAAAGCACCACAAATACTGGCTGGTGACTATCTAACGCAGCCTTTATCTATCCCCCATTCCCTCAAGATGGCTGGGCCATCAATGTAAATAGGCACCTTTACTTTGTGGCTCCCTCACCTCATTGTAGATTGTAAGCTCTTACCAGCAGGGTCGACTCGTCATTATTTTCGCTTAATTGTATTATCATTACCTGTTATTATTTATGACTGTTGTATATGAAACCCTGAATTGTAAAGCACTGCAGAATATGTTGGCTGTATATTTAAAGATTATTATTATTATGAAGCGGCATTAGTGGCTTCGCCGGCGTCTAAATGACACTATGTGCATGCAACCTATGGAAGTTTGTTAGTTTTTAGCCTTTGATGAAAATTGAAATAGTTTCAAATTTGTACTCTTTTACCTTTTTGTAATAATTTAGGAAACATATAGTGGAAAGATAATGACAGATTAATCCAACTGATTCAACGAATCTAATTCTTTTTCCCTGATTATTCCTCAATGATAGATGTAACGTATGTTTCTTCAAAGAATGATTATAATTCTGCAACTACATAAGAAGATTGTTCCAAGCATCTATGTAGCGTGCAGCATGGTCCAAGCTTCTATGTAGCATATGTAGCGCTATGTCCGGCACCACTGCATGGTGTCCCCTTAGCGGTGGTTTACTCACCACCCTGGCCCTCAGCATGCTTCCCGCCTCCTGCTCTATGTGCATGCACTCCTCCGCTCTTAATGGGGCAGCAAACATACAGTAAATGCCCTCAGCTTGTAGGTGAGGGGCAATTAGTATAAGGTGAGCACCTGCAAGATGGCTCCCAACAAATTGCTAAGAGTCATCCTCTATAAAACACTCAGTCATTAGTTGGTCTTCTACTAGAGCAGTTGTGAGGTCCCTTGGTCCCGATGCAGCAAGTACCTGAATGTTGTCCCCTGGTCCCAGTGCAGCCAGTCCTGTTCCCTAAGTCCTCTGGTCCCAGTGTGGCCAGTGTCTGAATGTTGTCCCCTGGTCCTGGTGAGGCCAGTCCTGTTCCCGAAGTCCTCTGGCACCAGTACATCCAGTGACTGACCATTATTTGGTATGTATGTATGGCCAGTACCAGATCCAGTATCTTAGACAAGTGTGCTTGAATATAGCCCTAACCACTGTCAGCGAACCTGACCCCTGGTGACAGCATCTGCAATTCCGGTATCTGCCTAGGAGTGGCACCTGGCGGCCACCTGCAGCCTAGTCTGTCTCCACTACCAGGAGCTTCAGTGAACACCTGGTAGCTGGTTAGCTACAATCCTTTCTAGGCAGGGCCACATGAGCCACCATTGAGCACACCAGCATGAATGACATGTTAGAAACAATAAAGCTAATGTGATGATTACATAGGAAAATCACAAGAGAAAGATAAACATACAAGAATTCTCCATTGACCTTAATTGACAAATCAAATTTTTATGGTAAATTGAGGGAAGTTCGCAAATTTGAATTTAAAAATATTTACTCCTGTATAATGGTGACAGGTTCCTTTAAGGGCCCTATACACTTTAGACTATTGTCAGCTGAACCTGCCAATATCAGATCCAGAAAGTCCAATTTTCAAACAGTGATCCTTATGTTTTCCAGGAGATAAGCCTCTGCCAGAGGAGTCTGGCAACCGCTATCTCAATAGAGATACAGGAGCGCCTGATCGAGCGATGCACTCCTGTGTTTAGCTATCATTCAGCAGAAAGTAATGGATTGTGTGTGGTGATAACAGTACTCAAATAAGTTTCAATTACTCATCTGTATTTGCTGCCAATTTTGCCACTAACAGGAGTCTAACATTAATTTTTGGCTTTTTCATAAATGAGCAAAAGTTAATTTTAAGCAACCTAGAAAATAAGTATGAAAATGGTTTTTAATTTGACTCGCCAGCTTTACTGAAAATCGTTTTCTTTTCTCAATGCAATTTTATTTACCATCTTGACATTTTAAAAGCAAAATGTGTATTTACTATGTTGCTCCCTACCTCGGTTTTTGTATTGACCATAGGATTTTCTTAAGACTGACATTGCCTTAGGGAGGATTGAGGAGACAATTATTATCCTAATGACACATGATGGTTTTCAGGGACCAGGTTCCTACCACATTCTCCAAGGGCTAAATATCACCAAATTAGCAGCAGGTATATCCTGTATGGCTCATATTGGACATTACAGCTGTATTTCTGACAGTGATACTTGGGGCATTCCCAGATGAGATAACAGTGAGTGTATATTAGCAAGCTTTTTCCACTGGGTCTTTCTATTCATTAGGCACTAACAAGATGTCAGAGAGTTCAGTCTGTGAAGTGACTTACACACATAGACTCTAAAGGCACTGTCACACTTAGCGATCGCACCAGTGATCACGACAACGACACGACCTGGCGATATCGCTGGTGTGATCTCTAGTTATTTTCCAAACACAACTCATCAGCGATCTGTATAACGATTTCTGCGGTCGTTGGGAAAACCTAGTCCCACCTGCGATGCTGGTAAAGTCGTTCATAAAGGGTGTCACACTCAGCGATTCAGGCTCACCAGCGGGACACCAACGACCAAAAAACGGCTCAGAACATTCATAAGCGATCAGCGACATCTCAGCAGGGGCCACATCGCTGCTACATGTCACACACAGCTGCGTCGCTAACGAGATCGCTACTGCGTCATAAAATCGCTGACGCTTTAGCGATCTCGTTAGCAATCTCGTTTAGTGTGACAGTACCTTAAGTTAAAGTATTGATGACTCATTACATTGACTCCAAGGTAAGTCCAAGCAGCATTTTGATCTTTTCTTTGACTCTTCTGGTATTTATAACCAAATCATTCATCCTCTGAATTGATCCTCTCTGCATGTA
>VIAB01027656.1:22495-37150 GCA_009801035.1 Oophaga pumilio
CACAGCACTCAGACCATGCGAGTGCTGTCCGATTTTTACGCACCTGCCTCCTTTGAAAAACCGACAATTATTGTGCCGCATACAGTAAAATCACACTGACAGGTTAGAATAGATAGAATAGATATACACGTAGTTAAAATTGTTGGTACCCCTCGTTTAATGACAGAAAAACCACAATGGTGACAGAAATAACTTGAATCTGACAAAAGTAATAATAAATCAAAAATCTATGAAAATGAACAAATGATGATTGATTTAGCATGTCCCTTTTGTCACATTATATCTAAGGGTACCATCATTTCCTTCCAGGTCTATTTCATGAGTTTTATTTTTTTAAATTCTGTGGAAGCATGGTTGAAAAGCAATGTCTGACTTTCTTTTGTTCTTTTTCACAGATTTTGTATTTAATAATTCTTTTGTCAGATTCAAGTTATTTCTGTGACCATTGTGGGTTATTCTGTCATTAGATGAGGGGTACCAACAATTTTGACTACGTGTGTATACACACTTAGAATACATAGATATATAGATGTCAGTGACACACAAACATATATATATATGTATTTATATTGCATAGACAGACAGTGCAATGGGGTCTACTGTGCTGTAATATCTCTTACATTACCAACCCATGTTTCAGGAGGTCTACTCTGCTTTCCTGACTTCTGAATGAAGGACGCTGGCATGAAAGGCTTTGTTACATGGGAACATATAAAAGATCACTGCATCTCCACATATTTCCAGTGTGACAACATTTTACTCACAGGTCTCAGAATATATACACATACAGAGGACAGGACAATCAATATGTGGCAGGCCAGTAGATAACAGGCTCCAATTAAGACGCCAGACGTACATTACAATAGCTGCAGGTGGCCTGCAGTCCTCGATCATTTACAGTGGGATTTACAAAGGTGGGGGAGGTCAGAAGTGGGATATCTCATTTACCTCTGCCCAGGGGTCTCAGCCAGTCGGCTGATGCATTAGGGACATGCATCTCACATTGCACCTATGATACATGCATATTATATTCGGGGTGCTGGGGGGGTTCTGTAACACGGGTCCCCTTTTCAGCGATGCGATCAGCATACACAGTCTGATCCTTAACGGATCGGCTTGGGGATGACCGAAGTTTATGGGGTTGTTACAAGTTCCATTTGTCGACTTAGTCCATCGGCGTTACCATTTTGTTTGCCGGGTCTGTAGTGGATGGTAAAGTCTAGAGGTTGTAGGGCTAAACTCCACCGCAGTAATCTGGCGTTGTCTCCAGAGACTCGACTAAGCCACACTAGGGGATTATGGTCCGTTAGGAGGGAAAACTGTCGTCCATACAAATATGGTTGTAACTTGAGTGCCCATACTACTGCCAGGCACTCCTTCTCGATGGCCGCATAGCTTACTTCACGGGGCAATAATTTCTGACTCAGGCAAGCTACCGGGTGTTCTTGGCAGTCCGGCCCGACTTTGGTCAGCACTGCCCCAATCCAAACATAGAAGCATCTGTGTGAACAAGGAAACGTTTAGTTGGATCTGGTGTGGCTAAAATCGGGGTATTTGTGAGGGCTTTACTTAGCTGGCGGAAGGCTTCCTCACACTCGGGGGTCCAGGTTACCTTGCGGGGGAGGTTCTTATGGGTCAGATCAGTAAGGGGCTTGGCTATGCTGCTGTAATTGGGGACAAATTTCCTATAATACCCTGCAGTCCCTAGAAATGCCATGACCTGGGTTTTAGTGCGTGGGGTGGGCCATTTGGCTACAGCCTCAATCTTGGCTGGTGCTGGTCGCTGTTTCCCACTTCCCACCCTATGTCCTAAATACTGAACCTCTGCTTTGCCCACGTGACACCTGTTAGGGTTCAGGGTGATTCCGGCCTTGTGGATCCTGTCCAATACTGTCTCTTGGTGATTTAGATGCTCATCCCATGTCGCGCTTTAGATGGCGATGTCATCCAGGTAGGCACAAGCATAGTCCTGGAGACCATCCAGAAGCCGGTCAGCCAGCCTCTGGAAGGTCGCAGAGGCATTCTTCATCCCGAATGGCATAACTCGAAACTGGAATAAGCCGAACAGGGTGACAAATGCAGACTTGGGAATAGCATCAGGACTTAGCGGGATCTGCCAGTAGCCTTTACATAGATTGATGGTGGTCAAATACTTTGCCTCCGCCAGCCGGTCTAACAACTCATCCACACGCGGCATGGGATATGCATCCATCACCATTTTCTCATTTAGCTTGTGATAGTCTACACACAACTGGGTAGTCCCATCCTTCTTGGGCACTAACACTACGGGGGATGCCCATGGACTATCTGACTCTTCAATGACCCCTAAACGCAACATCTCTTGTATCTCTTGTCGCATCCCTTCTCCTACAGACTCAGGGATGCGGAAGGGGAGTTGTCTCAGGGGGGTCTGATCCTGGGTCTCAACCTTGGGTTGTGCCAGGTGGGTGTACCCCGGTATCTCTGAAAACATCCTCTGTCACTGCCTCAACAATGCTTCTGCCTACTGTCTCTCCCGGGGCCCTAGATTTTCTCCCAAGTGTACCTGGTCCCATGTTTTAGACTGAGTCCTCTCCCTAAGACATCATGCAAGGGGAGTCCGGCTAAATCCTCTACTTCGGGTGTACAGATGGCCACTACCTCTTCAGGGCGCTCCCGGTAGGGCTTCAGCATATTCACGTGGAACATGCGGATAACCCTGGTGTCGTCACAATCGGCGACATTGTAGGTGGTGTCGGCTATTTTCCCCACTACCTGGTAGGGCCCCTGCCATGCAGCTTTGAACTTGTTCCGCTTAGTTGGTTCTAACACCAGGACCTTCTGTCCTATCTCAAAGGTGCGTTCTCTGGCCCTCCGATCGTACCATATGCGCTGGTGCCATTGGGCCGCCTGCATGTTCCCACGTACAGCCTGAGTCAGCTCCTGAAGGCGGTCCCAGAATTCCAGCACATAGGGCACAATAGGTATCCTGTTGTGAATGTGTTAGAAATGAATTCTGAGCAGAAGCTCCCTCTGGTGGTTACAAACAGTACTGAACCATTCAATGAAGATTTTGAAGATTGGCAATCAGGAGTTACAGACTGGTCTTATATAAGGGAGGTTCCCTCCCATCATGTTTGCCGGTGATCAATTGTTCTTGTCTCAACTTTGGTTCCTGGTTCACTTTGAAGCTTACTGAGTCTTGCCTGCATCTTCTGCTATCAGATAAGATATTTTCTGCTTTTATTTTTGTGCTTGCTTTTTGCATTGTTCCCTGCACTTCTGTGGAGGTCAGCCGGGTCCCCTCCGGGACTTGTGCTCCTCTCAGTTTATCTGAGCCTCTGTTGTTTGTTCGTTTGTCTTTTCCAGTTTTTTCAGTGGCTGCGGCTTAGTTTTGTTACACCAGAGTACTAATTTAGGTGGTAGAGGTCGTGTGATCTCAGGTGTTTTTGCAATTAGTAGAGTTGGTATTTTTTAGGGTTTTTTGGATTGCAGTAAGTGTCCTTACTATCCTTTTCTTTCTAGGACGATTGGGCCCCAACGTTTGCTCATACTATTTTCTGTCTGTGTCTGTATTTCCTCTTGTCTAACCGCCATTACATGTTTGGGGGCTTTCTATGTTCTTTGGGGATCTACTCCGGGGCAGATAGCTTTCCTCTTTCTATCTTTAGGTGTAGTTAACCTCTCAGGCTGTGACGAGGCGTCTAGGACCAACTTAGGAACGCTCCACGGCTGCCTTTAGTTGTGGTGGTTAGTCAGGGTACTGCAATCCAGTAGATTCCAACCTCTCTGGTGTATTGCCGTTTTTGCCTGCTCTCCTCAGCTACCAAATCATAACAGTATCCCTTATAAGGTTCCCTCCCCTTCCCAGTGTTCTCGCACTAAGTCTAGGGGTCCCCTTACCCGACTCCCATATAACAGTTCGAACTGGGAGAACACCATGGATTCTTGGGGCACCGCCCGATAAGCAAACAGGAGGTGTGGCAAGAATTTCTCCCAGTCCCTGTAGGTCCTGGTAAAAGTCCCAATGAGTTGTTTTAATGTTCCATTAAAACGTTCACACAACCCATTGGTTTGTGGGTGGTGCGGGGTGCTTCTAATGGACTTTATGCCGCACAGCTTCCACAGTTAGTTGGTCGCCTCTGCTGTAAACTGGGTACCCTGGTCCGAGATAACCTCCCGGGGATATACAACCCGTGAGAAAACCAGGAGCAGGGCAGCCGCCACCATCTCTGCCAGTTTGTTAGGTAATGCAACCGCCTCTGGATACCGTGTGGCATAATCTACCACTGTCAATATATACTTTTTCCCTGACAGCCTGGGTTTGGCTAATGGCCCTATCAGATCAACCGCTACTCGGCTAAATGGCTCCTCCACAATGGGGAAGGGGTGTAATTTGACCTTGCAGCGATCTCCCCTCTTGCCAATGCGCTGGCCACTGTCACAGGTCTGGCAGTACTGACGAACATCATAGGTTACCCCGGCCAAAAGAAGTTTTGTGTCAGACGATGCCTGGTGCGACTGACGCCGAGGTGCCCGGCCAAGGGTATGTAATGAGAGATTCGCAGTAGCTCCTGCCTATACTTCTTGGGAACTACCAGCTGTCGTTTTACAGTGTGGCTCCTCCCTGTGTGGCGCTGCTCTGTAACCCGGTAGAGGAGTCCCTGATGCTGTACAAACTGTTCCTTTTCCAGTACTCCTCTCCCCTCCTGTGCCTTCCCACGATACCCCTGTAATGAGGGATCTTCAAGTACCTCACTTTTAAACTCAGCTGGGGTGGCCCAAGAAATGTGTCTGGCTATGGGAATAAATGTAGGGCTGGGGTGTCTTACCTGGGCCTCCTCTGATTGTGATTCCGCCTCCGCAGCGCGAGCTTGTCTCCGGGTGGTCACATGATAGGTCTCAGCCAGAGGGGCAACCGAGAATGCAGACAACATGGGCTCCAAGTCATTTCCCAGAAAGACGTCTGCATGCAAATTCTCCATCAGGCCGACCTCAACAAGGCCATCCCCGACTCCCCAGTTCAGGTGAATCCTGGCAGTGGATAGTCAATGTATGGCTCCCCCTGATACCTGGACTGCCACTGTCCGGTCCGTCTTCTCTTGGTCCTGGACGAGATGAAGCTTCACAATGGTCAAAGTTGCTCCAGAATCTCTTAGTCCCTGCATACGTTTCCCATTAACCCACACCACCTGTCGATGCTGTTGTCGATTATCTGCCCGGGCTGCCTGCACGGGGTCTACTTCATGCAGCACTTCCTGCATCTCTTCCATCATAGCCCCCAACGCCGGGTCGGCTTCGCCTTGGTAGCAGTGTACAGCGGCCCGGTTGACGGTAGCTGTTCCCGCCTTGGGCCACTGGGTACGCTGAGTCCGGTTGGGACATTGTCTTTACAGGTGGCCCAGCTGATGGCAGGTGTGGCATCGCGCCCCAAGGGGACACTGGTAGGCCGGGGTTTTAGCTGGTCCCCGACAATCTTCTGTGGTTTAGGGGCCTCCAGACCCATGGATGGGCCCCTAGTGAAAGTCTTTGATCCTGACAACTGAGACCTCCTGGCATCATGATGTTCATCAGCCAGACGAGCGGCCTCAAGAGTCATTGGCTGTCTGTCCCAAAGCCATTCTTGTGTCTCGGGGGTTAGTCCAGTAAAGAATCGCTCTAACAAGAAGAGCTGGAGGACGTCCTCCTTAGTGGTTTCTTGGCTCCCTTGTACCCACTGTAGCAGTGACCGCCGTAGTTTACAGGCCCATTCAGCGTGGGTATCTGTTACCTGTTTTATAAGTCCGCGGAACTTTTGGCGGTATGCCTCTGGTGTCAGTGCATACCGGGCCAAGATCACTTCTTTGACCCGCTCATAGTCTATACAGTTCTCATCAGGTATAGTGCGATAGGCGTCCGCTGCCCGGCCTATCAGCTTGCTGGCCAGAACCTGAACCCAATTCTCCGGCATCACTTGATAAAGGGCACACTGCTGCACAAAGTCCTGCTGAAAGCCATCAATGTCTTCCTCTGCCTCCCCCAACTGTCAGAAGGCATTATACTGAATTTTTTTGTGACTTACTGCTGACGATACCTGGGCGGAGGCCAGAGCTCCCCCTGCTCGCTAACTCTCCTCTCTCTGCTCTGCCATCTCCATCTTGGCTAGCTCTATCTTGGCTAGCTCTACTTTGGTCCGCTCTGCCATCTCCATCTTGGCTAGCTCTTTCCTGGTCCGCTCTGCCATCTTTTCCTTCCTATCACATCAGCCATCACCTCTCGCACGATCTCTACTGCAGGGTTTGGGCCATAAAATGCCAGTCTGCTCTTTACCTCCCTCTGGAATTCAGTCCCTTCCACGTTCGCATTGGGGGGCACTGCACTGTCGTGTTCCATGATGGCTGCTATCAAATTCACTTTTGTTTTGTTGCTGGTGATTACCCCTCGAGCTTCCACCAGGTCTTTTAATGTATTCCTCTTTAGCTTCTGGTAGTTGTTTTCCATTCAGTCCTTTTCTCCTATAGACGAGGTATCATATCCCGCTGTCTGCCACCAGTGCAACGGGGTCTACTGTGCTGTAATACCTCTTACATTACCACCCCATGTTTCAGGAGGTCCACTCTGCTTTTCGTGACTTCTGAATGAAGGACGCTGGCACGAAAGGCTTTGTTACATGGGAACATATAAAAGATCACTGCTTCTCCACGTATTTCCAGTGTGACAACATTTTACTCACAGGTCTCAGAATATATATACATACAGAGGACAGGACAATCAATATGTGGCGGGCCAGTAGATTACAGGCTCCAATTAAGACACCAGGCATACATTACAATAGCTGCAGGTGGCCGGCGGCCCCCGATCATTTACCGTGGGATCTACAAAGGTGGGGGGAGGTCAGAAGTGGGATATCTCGTTTACCTCTGCCCAGGGGTCGCAGCCGGTTGGCTGATGCATTAGGGACATACATCTCACATTGCACAAATCATACATGCATATCATATTCGGGGTGATGAGGGGTTCTGTAACAGATAGATAGAAGAAAAGCAGATAATTCATCTGCTGTGTTCTGTAAAATCTTTGCAGGAGCCGACAGGATAGAAGAGATGGATTACATACAGTAAATACACATAAAATAGGTAGATAAATAGATGTCAGTGACAAATACAATTAGTACAGTGTGTGCAAATTACTGTACATGTATTTAATTAATAAAAGATTTTTTGGAACAGAATGGTGTTGGCTCCAGCGCAATTTTAGTAACCAGCAGTGGGAAAGCCAACAACTGGGGGCAGACATTTATAGCTTGGGAAGGGTGTAATACCCATGGAGCTTCCCAGTCTATTAATGTGCAATTAGCCTTTATTGGCTATTAAAAAGGGGGACCCCCCAAAAAATGATGTGGGGTCCCCTTATAATTAATAACCAGCAAAGGCTATGCAGACTGCTGAGGGCTGATATTAACAGCTTAGGAAGGGGCCATGGATGCTGCCCCCTGGATAATAACATCAGCTCTCAGCCGCTCCAGAAAAGACGCATCTCTAAGATGCACCAATTCTGGCAGTCTTTTCCCACTTTTCCTGTAGCGGTGGCAAGTGGGGTAATAGTTCGGGGGGTTAATCTGGTGACATCAAGCCCCATGGTAAGTAATGGATAAGCATCAATAAGACACCCCCATTACTAACTCTATAGTCACATTGTAAGAAAACTCAGATACCCAGAAAAACGTCCTTTAATTGAAAGAAAGACACAGACTACTTTAATATTCTTAATTAAACCATACTTATGACCTCATCCATTCACTCAATGCCCTCATCATCTGCAAAAGAGGTAAAAAAACAAACAACAAAATTCCTCACCTTTCTGCAGAGATGCTTTTAATCCATTAGTCCCACGATCAGTTCAGCTCTGCTACATCTAGATGGCAGGCTGCATGTGCTCAATGTCTCTCTGTGAACTGCTATTCCCTGTCTGATGGCATCGCAAGCATGAGAAAGTTCTCTTGCTCATGGTGTTGTCTGACAGGTCCTGCGTGTTCACAGCCAATGAACTCACTTCACCTTTCTGACTTCAACGCGAGCGCCGTGGGAAAATTTATCTAAAATTTCCCCAGGGCACTTGCACCGACATCACACATGTGCCATGTGACAGGTCACAACACACAGGCTCTCCATGCATGTGTTGTGACTGTCACACAGCCGCGACACATGCAGCTGTGGCGTCGAACAGCTGATTATCGGGGGCGCTGCAGGTATCCGAGTTCCTGATGCAGCTTCTTCGGTAAATGATATAGCTTGCCGAATAAGGAGGGTGCAGACAATGTTAGGTCATCTCTAGTCTTGATCTTTCATGAACTTGCATAGTACTTCATCAGAGCCAGAAGTCCTGACCTACCATGGGAAGTCCAGGAATTTCAGCACAATGTGGTGATGATGAGGAGCGTAGAGGCCAAAGTAGCGAGTATAAGGATTTTATCATTTTTTACATATTAGGTTTATTATGTTCTGGGCTCTATAGAGAAATAAGGGATATTACATTACTGAAGATTAAATTCTCTACAAATCGAATTTCCAGGGAAATTCTGCACAAACACATTCAAATTTCACCTGATTCGTTCATCTCTACTTTTATCACTAGATGATAAGTTCCAGAAATATATATTTGTACAGTGTAGTCATGGTAAGAAAACTGTCGGTTCAACATGGGCACAAGTACAGTGGGTTCAGATGTTGGAGTCATATTTGGGTACTAGTACATTGGGACACCCAAAAGGTTTCTTTGGTCAATATGAGAATACAAATACTATTAAATACTTGTGAAATGTAGAAGTTTTGTTTGAGATTTTGGATTGGGACCCACAATCTTCAAGTTACTCATCTGCAGCTGAAAGGAAATCTGTCACATGAAAAATGGTTATTATATGGAGTTAATCTGCAGAATAACAGCGTTCTGAACCTGCTAAGCACCTGCATTTAGACCCCTTCTGTTTTATGTAAATGAACTTTATTCCCCCCCAGGCAGTGTTCAGGTTTCAATCCCGGGGGTGGTGCCAGCGCGGTTTCAGTCACCGCTGTATGTATAGAGAGCGGAAGCAGTAACGGCGACCCCGCCACTGACTGACAACAGCTCAGCATTAGTGACTTCTGTGAGTCAGTGCTGGGAGCGTGGCTACAGCCGCCACTTTCCGTACACAAAGCGATAACTGAAACTGCCACAGCACCGCCCCTATGACTGAAATCAGAACACTGCTGGGAGAAATAAAGGTCATTTCCTCCCGGCAGTAATGGTCTGAGAACCGGCACCTGCTTGGTTCAGAACGCTATTAACCCCAGGTTCCGTTTAATAATCCTTTAGATAACAGGTTTAGTATTTTATGCATAACATCAATAGTTAACTCAGGTTTACAGTCAGCACAGGACAATTATGTTCTACAACTGTGATATACTACCTCTAATACCTTAATTCAGAAACTCTGCAATGCATGAAAAATAGCAACTTTATTTGAAATAATCATATCAACTCACTGTATAAATGATAGATCACAATATTTATACTCGCTTTATATAGCAAACACTAATTTAGTAAAGTCACTTGTTTGTCATCTTCCCACTGACGCTCACACTGTATTTTGACAAGGATAGCTGAAAGCAAGTATGAATCTTCAAGTTGTGTTAATTAAACTGTGCTTAACTTACTTTATACATCACAAGCTGATGGTGATAAATGGGTTGATGAGAACTGAATAAGTGCCCCTCTTTCGCAATGACTGTATGAGGTATTGAGGGCTTACTCGCATTTAAAATAATGGTCCTGTACTGCAATACCCCACACAGTTGACGCAGAACAGTGGAAATGTTTTTTTTATTTATACTTTTTAACTCATACTCCACAGCAGCTATGTCTAATACCGCAAATAATTACTTGTTCACTTTTTCAGTTCTTTACAAAAATATGCCTAGTGCTTCTCACAAAATTAGAATATCATCAAAAAGTTCATTCATTTCAGTTCTTCAATACAAAAGTGAAACTCAAATATTATATAGAGTCATTACAGAGTGATCAATTCTCAAACAGAGAATTGATGGGGTATTGTCAAGAGGAAGATGAGAGACACCAGACTCAACAATATAGATGAGCTGAAGGCTGCTATCAAAGCAACCTGGGCTTCCATAACCCCTCAGCAGTGCCACAGGCTGATCACCTCCATGCCATGCAACATTGATGCAGTAATTGATGCAAAAGGAGCCACGACCAAGTATTGAGTGCATTTACTGAATATACTGTACATTTCAGTAGGCAAAAATTTCAGATTTTAAAATCATTTTTCAAACTTGTGTTATAAAGTATTCTAATATACTGAGATAATGGCTTTTGGGTTTTCATTGGCTGTAAGCCATAATCATCAACATTAACAGAAATAAACACTTGAAATAGATTATTCTGTTTGTAATGACTCTAAAAATATATGAGTTTCACTTTTTGTATTGAAGAACTGAAATAAATGAACTTTTTGATGATATTCTAATTTTGAGAGAAGCACCTGTATATATCCTCTACAAGCTTCAAAACCAAGTGGAATCTGTGATGTGAACCTGAAAACTCACTTATATTATTTGCACACTGCTAAAGATAAATGTGTTTTATGATACTTTTACGAATGGTTCTGAAATGGAATTACGCCAGTCTAAAACTTTTATTTTATTTTATTTTTTTTTATTATTTTTAAATGACTGAGTTGATGATTACCTCTGCTACATCAAGGATTCCATTACATTTTCTCATGTGTATGCCCTTTGAGGTATGAACCTTGAGTTGCCTGTTCTGAGTTTTTTAGAAAGACTAATAAAATTGATACAGTGTTCGAGCAAAGTGCTTCTTATATGTCATCAAATCTTGTGTTCTGGTTTTTCACTTCAAAAATAGATTTAAGAGAGAAAACATATGCGTTTCATTATATGACCATCATAAATGCCACTACAACCACAATGAGTTTAGATTTAACACTACAGATTCAAAAGATTTAAAAAAGAATCAAAAGTCAGCATACAGTCTTATAGGAATAAAGATGCTGTCATATGGGAAAACTTTACTGCAGTCAAATATTTTTTTAAATGAATATCCACAAATTGTATATTATTTTGTTTATAAAAGTACAAGGCTTACGAAAAATGTGGGCACAAATACCAATCAGATAAAACCCCGCAGTAGACTTGTCAGCTTCGGCAAGTAAATATTGAAAATGAAAAAAAAATGGCTGCATTTGCGTAAAACTGTGGGAATCCTTGTATTAAATTTTCATTAAAAATTCCATGTGCATGTCAGAGGAAGGCAACAATATAAAGTTGACTCATTTCGGCCTTAGTCATAATGTTAACATTAATCCTTTCCTATTTGCATCGCTCACGTTATGACTAAGACCGGTTCTCGGTGGAAACACGTCAACTTTATTCTGTTACATTCCTATTGCACATACATGGAGATTTTAATTAAGATTTAATAAATGATTTCCATGATTTTATGCAAACTCAGCAGAATTTTTCCTTGCTTTCAATATTTTGCTTTTATGCTGGAAGGGTTCAAAATACATTGCTGATACATTTTTTAATATATATATTTATGATGGTCAAAGCTCTGCCTTTATACAGTGTTTGAAATCAACTGGTTAAAAACGGCTTAAAAAAGGTGAGATGCTTGATACCTGCAATCACCATTGGAGGGAGCTGAGGCATTTCCTGTCCACTGTTATACATTGAATGCATTGTTGCCACCCATCTTGAAAAGTTTTCCCCCTCCCATATACTAATGTGTCACAAACAGGAAGTTGATATCACCAGCCATTCCCATTTTATTTAGGTGTATCCATATAAATGGCCCACCCTGCATATGCACATGCCAATTTTTCATTTTTTGATCCCATAAATTAAATTTATGCCTATGTTTTCTCACTTCACTTAGCCAACTTAGACTATTTAGTGCTGATACATCACACACAAATTGAATTATAAAATTGTTTAAATACAGGTTGTATTGTAACAAAGTAGGTAAAAAGACAAGGGGGAGGGTAAATATTTTTGTATGCTGAATGCTTTTTCTTGACATATCGTACTTTATTTTACTGGTAAATTTTGGTTTTGCTTTTATTTGTGAAAATATTGGAATTTTGGCGAACATTTTGAAAAATTCGCAATTTTCTAAATTTTAGTTTTTATATCTTTAAACCAGTTAGTCATGCTGTACAAAATATCTACTTTACATTCTCTTCATTTTCAAACGTCATTTTATTTTGTTAGGATTTTGGAAGCGTTAAAGACTTAGCAGGAATTTCTTATTTTTTCAAGAATTGTACAAACCCTGTTTTATAGGGACCTATTCAGATTTAAAAGGACTTTGAGTTTGCTATATATTAGAAGCTCCACAAAAGTGATACCATTTTAAAAACCACACCTCTCATATACTTTAATACTGCTGTCAGGAATTTTTTTTAACCTTTCATGTGTTGCACTGGAATAAATGCAAAGTGGAATGAAAATAAATGAATTGAATTTAAATCTCTAAAATGTTGCTTTAGCCCCAATTTTTTCACTTTTACAAGGAATATTATGAGAAAATTATCCAAACAATTTGTTACTCAGCTTCTTCTGAGCGCGCTCATACCCCACATGTGGTCAGAAACCTGTATTATGACAAACAGCAGAGCTCGGAAGGGAAGGAGCACCATTTGAATTTTTGAACACAAATTGACTTGAAATAGATTGTGAGCGCCATGTAGCATTTGCAGGGCCCCAAAGTACCTAAAGAGCAGAAACCCCCCACACCTGACTCCATTATGGAAACTACATCACTTACGGATTTTATCCAGGGGAATAGTGAGAATTTTGAACCCACATGTACTACACATAATTTGATAATATTAGGTTATTGTATTGAAACCTTTTAAATTTCATGAAAATGTTGCTTTAGCCCAATTTTTTTTTACTTTTGCAAGAGTAAACATGAAAAGCGGACCACACAGTTTGTTACTCACTTTCTTCTGAGAGTGGCAATACACCACATGCAGTCAAAAAGTACTGTTGGGACACACAGAAGCGCTTCAAAGGGAAGAAGCGACATTTGATATTTTGAATGCAAATTTGGGATAGATTGCTTGAATAGATTGCAGACACAATGTGTTAGGGGTCGAGTTCCCACTTCTGCACAAGGGGAATCTCGAACCATCCCCGTTGCGATCTCCCATCCGTCTCCGCCGCAGTGGACTCTGCTCAGCAGAGACGTCGGTCCCAGCGTCTTGCCCAGTCTAATACTGTGCAGAGGTTTACTGCTGCCTCTCCAGGTTCTGCTACTGTAGCCAGTACTGGTTATCGGCGAGCAGACGTCTTTGGGACTAAGTCCTGCGTTTCCCCTTCTGAGCATGCCCAGGGTAAGATCTCTCATTGGAGATCAGGGGTCACGTGCTCAGGTACTGCAGCAACTCCCATTGGTCAGCCAGGAAGGTCCTGAAACTGCTTGTGTGCTGGAACAGTTTCTCATTGGTCCTTTTCTGGAAGGTCTTGTAGTTGCTGCTATAAAAGGGTTGCATGGCCACACGGCCATGCGCTAGTATCAATTCTGTTATGTGCTTTGCGCCAGTGTGATCATGCACGCATGCGGTTAGGGCTTGGCTGAAATAAGCCCCTAGAATACCAGCACCTCTGTTGCGGAGTTTTGTATGCACGTGTTCAGGGCTTGGCTGAAATAGCCTCTAGAATACCGGCTACTCCGGTGAGGAGTTGGTTGTTTGAGTTACTGACTGCATGACCACAGACTGCTATACGCATAGCAGTTATCTGTGTACCCCTGTGGTGTTTACAGGACACAGTCTCTATCTCTGTGTCTCTACCACAGCAACTCCGTTGCGTAATAGAGTTCGCTCATACCGCCATATAGTGCCACAACGTCTATGTCTGCGACTCTGTGAAGTAACAGAACTCGCTTATAACGCCATATTGTGCCATCTTACTAGCAGCAGGCTCTGCCTGCACGGTGGACCCTGGGCTGCGAACGCACCTATTATCTATATTTATTTGGTGCGTTCCGCCAGCCTAATACAATGTCTCGTTTGCAGAGCCCTTAAGGTACCAAACAGCAGAAAACCCCTCAAGTAACCCCAATTTGGAAACGAGACCCTTAAGGAAATTTATCTAGGGCTGTGTTGAGAATGTTGAACTCATAGGTGCTTCACAGAACTTTTTAAAATGTAGATGCGAAAACACAAATTATGTTTTTTCGGTTAAAATGTTTTAAACTCACATTTGTAAATTTCACAATGGATAATAGGACGAAATAGACCCCATCATTGGTTAAACAATTGATCATGAGCGTGATATTACCCTATATGTGGTCAAAACCTACTGGGATTCCAGATCTATTTGATTTTTGGAGAGTAAATTTGTCTGGAATAGATTGTGAATACCATGTTACATTTGTAGAGCCCTTAAGCTGCCAAAACAGCAGCAACCACCTAAAAGTGACCCCATTTTGGAAGTAATACATCCTCACGTAATTAATCTAGGGGTGCATAGAGCATTTTTAACATACAGGTGATTCACAAAACGTAATAACTTTTAGATGTAAAAACAAAAAAGTAGCCCTATTGGCAGTACACCTTATGTGGTTGAACACTGTCATGACCCAGGACGGGGTTTTGTCTTTGCCCCGTTCTGG
>VIAB01027661.1:0-14291 GCA_009801035.1 Oophaga pumilio
AGTTACTTTATTTACTATAAACCTAAACAAAACTTAACTAAACTTAACTAAACTATAAAGTAGTTGGCATCTCACACGGGAAAGAACATATTCATAATGCAGTATATTCAGTCCAAGATCTCCACCTCTTCATATAAGTAGCCAAATAATTATTCGCTATTGCATGACTTTTCTCATAAGAACAATGTAGTGACATTTTATCCAGAATATCATCCAAGATAGGTACAAATTTTTCTTTCCACATAGTAGCTATTGCATTTTTTGTTATTAGAAGAAGATGGATAATCGTAGATTTATGAATATCATCAATTTCTTCTAAATTCAAGGACAATAAAGCCATCTGAGGTGTGAGGATCACCCTGGAGCCAATAATTTTGTTGATTACCTCAGAGATTGCAACCCAGAGAGGCTGTATTTTCGGACATGACCAAAATACATGTATTAAACTGCCTACTTGGCCGCAACCTCTCCAGCATTCTGGATTTTTGCTTGGGAAAATTTTTGCTAATTTAAGCGGGGTATAATACCACCTAGAGACCAATTTATAGTAGGATTCATGGAGGGATATACAAATATTAGAAGAGTATGTGTTTTTAAAAGCTTTGCTCCACTGTTCTGTAGAAATTGTGGTATTTAAGTCTTTTTCCCAATTAAGCATATAAGGAGTGGAATAAGCTATCTCATCTTGGTTGAAAAAATCATAAATGTTTTTTGAAATCCACAAGAGTTTGTTATTGGGGTTACAAAGCAAAAGAGAAACTGATTCCGTGATAAGAGATTTTCTTCTCAATAACCTCAAAATCTGCTTTTTTAAAACGTTATACAATCTTATGTCTTGTAATGAAAAATTTTTTTGAGATTTTAAAATCTCCACATCAATAAAATGATTCCCGTCATAAAGGTCTGCAACTTTAGTAATGCTGACTTTACTCCATGCAGCTGGAATCTCTTCTTCCATTATTAATCCCAAAAATTTCAAAGATATATTTTTTATCTGTATAAATCTATTAGCTTTCCTTTTATGGGCCTGAAACTTTGCTAAGACTTTCCAAGCCTCCAATGTAGCAAGCATTGTAGGTGATAAATGAGATGTTTGTTTAGTGAAGAGAAGATGATTGACAATTAATTTTAACAAAGGTGTTTCTTTGTTGTGGAAACTTTCAATTTCAAGCCAGGCATTTTTAATATTGTTTCTTAACCAAGATAAAGACTGTTTAATTAGGTTAGTATAAAAATAACCGGTTATGTTTGGTAGGGCCAGACCACCCCTCATTTTGCTTTTAATAAGAATATTATATGATATTCTGGCCCTTTTTTTGTTCCAAACAAATCCACTAATAATAGATTGTATTTTTCTTAGATGTTTTAACGGAAATTTTAAAGGAATTGCTCTAAGTATGTAAAGTACCCTGGGGAGAATAAAAAGTTTATGAAGTGTAATTCTACCTAACCATGAAATTTCCTGTTTCGCCATAGCGTTCAAATCGTTTTGTATATCTTTAGTAATGTTTTGAACATTTATCTCAATAGTTTTGTTGAAATCCCTGGTTATAGAAATTCCCAGATATTTAACGCTCTCCTTTTCCCATTCAAAATTTGAACTTTTCTTAATCTCAGAAATTGAAGCTTCATTCAGAAAAAAATCCAGAATCTTTGATTTAGACTCGTTGATCTTGTAGTATGAGACCTTGGAAAACTC
Organism: Oophaga pumilio; assembly: GCA_009801035.1. Taxonomy (NCBI): domain Eukaryota; kingdom Metazoa; phylum Chordata; class Amphibia; order Anura; family Dendrobatidae; genus Oophaga; species Oophaga pumilio. The sequence continues at coordinate 1,700 of VIAB01027661.1, forward strand.
TTGGAAAATTTTTAAAACTTCTTTAATTGAATTTACTGGATTAGTCAAACTTAAAATAATGTCATCTGCAAACAACCCTATCTTATGTTGTTTACTTCCTATTTGAATACCTTTAATCCCATTATTTGATCTTATCCATTCTGCTAGGGGTTCCATTACTAACGCAAATAGCAATGGGGAGAGAGGACACCCCTGTCTCGTTCCATTTGATATAGTTATTTGCTTAGAAAGATGATTATTAACATATACTTTGGCTGATGGTTGGGAATATAGCGCCATAATCATCTTATTTGCTGTTTGACCAAATCCAAAACTATATAAAGTTGCAGAGAGGAAACTCCAATTGACCCTATCAAATGCTTTCTCAGCATCCAAAGCCAACAATAATGAAGCCTTTTTTTTTGTTTTGATAGAGTCAATTATGTTAAGGATTCTCCTCGTGCCATCACTTGTTTGTCTACCCTCGATAAATCCAAGCTGGTCCTTGTGAATGATGAATGGAAGAATTTTTTTTAATCTATTGGCAAGAATTTTTGAAAAAATTTTTATATCCGAATTAATAAGGGAAATAGGCCTATATGATTTAACCGATTCCAGGTCCCCCTTCGGTTTAGGTATCAAAATTACTGTTGCTTGTAACATTTCAGAGGGGAATTCCCCCATGTTAGATGCTTTATTAAATATTCTAGTCAGATACGGAGCCAAGACTGAAGAAAAAGTCTGGTAGTATTCGTTAGAAAATCCGTCTGGTCCGGGGGATTTTTTTGTCTTTAACTTCTCAATAACTTCTACCACTTCTTTCGTGGTGATAGGAGCTTCCAGAGAAAGTAATTGCTGATTGGAAACTTTTGGGAGATTAATATGAGTATGAAAATTTTTAATATTTTGTATATCTGGCTTGGGAATATCTTGATCATTTTTCAAATTATATAAAGAAATATAATATTCCGCGAAAGCATTCGCTGTATCTTTCGGATGTTCTAAAATAGTTCCCCTATGATTAATTCTGTTAATTCTCTTTTTTATACGGGCTTGCTTAAATTTTTGTGCCATGATTTTAGTTGGCTTATTAAACGATGAATAATAATTAGCTTTCATGATTTTTGCACATATCTCATATTCACTAAATAAGGCCTTTCTTAATTCTACTCTTGCATTTAATATTTCTGAGTGGATACTGTCAGAAGGAACTAAAAGCTTCTCCTGAATTTCCTCTTTGTTCCTAAGATCTTGTTGTAATTTGTTGATTAGTTCCTTATACTGCTTTTTCTTTTTATAGGCCATATACGTCATTACTTCTCTCGTAACTGCCTTATGAGCGCTCCAAAGTAAAAATGGGCAAATATTATCGATATCATTATCAAGAAAATAATTCTGAATAGAAACCTCAATGTCCTTTCTGAAAGTGGGATTAAATAGCAATAGTGAATTACACTTCCACAAAAAATTAGGTTCCTGTGGTCTACCCCAGGATACTTCACACAAAATAGGAGCGTGATCCGAAAATGTTCTAGGAAGTATATCGGCTCTACTAAACTGCGAAATTGTGAGTATTGCCCTACTGAAGAAATGACAGCAGACATTTTCACGAAGGCGTTGAATGCTGATAAACATCAGAGACTAATTAAAAAGGTTGGGTTTGATTGAATAAGTCCTTACTGTTGAGAAAGGGTGTTGGCATATGCAACAGATTAGGACTTATTATAAGTAAAAGGAGGACTTTATGCTGACCTGACAATAGATGGCGATGTTGTGTAACGTTTCCTTCTGTTTAATGTATTGTATAAGAAATAGTCTCACTTGTAGTTTCACTTTCGTTTTGTTCCTGTTTCCTGATGCAATGCTGGAATGGCTGTGCATTTTTCCTTTACCTCATGTTGTTAGAAGTAAAAGCTTGTTATCTCATGAAGCTGTGCAACAAGGCCATCATTGCAAGACATTAACCCTCGGGGGTGGAGATGATCCTGATGAGACTCAGATACCTGAGGCGCATGGGGATTGTACTGTGCTATCAGGGCTGGAAGAGGAGAATGGTGATTTTTAGGGCAAGGAATGGGAGAACAGAGAGGATGAGGATTAGGTTGTAGATCCCACTTGGTGTGAACCCAGAGGCACGCAGCTAAGTAGCTCATCAGAGGAGGTGGAGGAAGTCGAGTAGGATACGTTGTGGCTTTCCACACAGACAGTGAGTGATACAACCATGACAAGCACTACATCCTCAGTCAGAACTTTGGCAGTGGCAAGCAGCGGTCACGGGTCTGAAGTTCACAGGGGTGGCAAGGGTTGGCTAGATGGGAACTTTTTTGAGATCACAAAGGATGACTTATCTCATGTTATCTGCCAGCTTTGTAAAAAATGACTGAGTAGAGGCAAAAAATCCAATAATTTGCCTGTTACATGCATGAACTGGAACATGCGCGATCAACATGCATCAGTCTGGGAATCTCACTGCCCTAAAATGCGGAGTAGTGGGCCTCGTCATCACCTGCAGCTTCATTAACCACATCTATTGCTTCCTTCTCTATCAACGTGGAAAGTGTTCTCGCACATTTCTCCATCCACAGAACCTCCACTTGTTTACCCGATACTGTCGTGATGATTGAGAGCTAGTCAGTTGTTACGGAAGTGGACATGCCTGCTGTTTTTGAGCAATCTCAGACACCAAGTACATCACATCTTTCGCAATCCACCATAACTTCCGTGCTTGCACCGCACTCACAGTTCAGTAGTTTTTCATGTTCACCCTACTCCACCCTCTGTTAGCACAGCAGCCAGCCCTCGCTTGTGCAGTGGTGGTCAAATAAAATATTGTTTTCTCCAACGTATGGTAAAGCTAAAAGTTTGAACTTCATCACCTTCAAGCTACTAATAATAATAACTTTTATTTATATAGCGCAAACATATTCTGCACAGCTTTACAAGTCAGCTGTTCACATAAAACAGTCATCAGTTACAAAATTAATAATAATACAACAATTAAGTAAAAAATTAAAAAAATTATTGACGACCATGCTCGTAAGAGCTTACAATCTACAATAATGTGGGGGTGACATAAAGTACAGGTGCTTATTTACAGTGATGGCCCAGCCATCTTGAGGAAATGGGGGTAGATAAAGGCTGCATGAGGTAGTCACCAGCCAATAGTGGTAGTGCTTTGGGTGCGGTTTTTAGTTTGTGGTGAATTATGTTCAAAAAAGTAGACAATAGGCTATTTATAAAAAGAACTTTGATTAGGGAACGTGATAGGCAATGCTAAAAATATGTGTTTTTAGGGAGCGCCAAAAAATGTGTAAGTTGTGGTTAGTCCTAATTTCATGAGGTTGAAAGGGGAAGAGGCGAGTTTTCTTGCTAGGAGAATAAACGGAGCCAGACAAAAGCTAGATCAGGGGTGTTACCGTCTTTATGTGTCTCAGAGGTTGAAAGTTGTGAGAGGCCACGAGAAGTGGGTAGAGATAGAACCTTAGATGCAGTTGGGGAGGTTGGGCTGTTGAAGTCTCCCGGGATGAGGGTTTGCAATTCTGAGGACATGAAGTGTGGCAGCAAGGCAAAAAAGTTGTCAAGGAAGTGGGTGGGTGGGCCTTGGGGACGGTATATGACTGCTACTCTGAGGGAGGGGGGATGTAAGACCCTCATAGTGTGAACATTAATATAAAAATGGCATCCAATTAGCCTGTATTTATTTATTTATTAAAAAACAGGATTGGTGTTTGCAGAGAGTGGGGTTATCGTGGAGTGATCAGTGATCGTACAGCTGCATATAAACATGTTCCATTCGTTGTAATCCTAGAGGTGTTTATGCCATACGCTCACTGTTTTCTGATAACTAATTATTGGGAACAGCCTGCAGCCTCCTCGGTTGATCGTTGCCCAATTATGTAATTTTCTGGATGATACCGGCCAGCTAAGAGCTCTGACCACAGCGGGTGGTTCTGTGTGACTCCTGGCCTGTGAACTCTGTGATAATTGGATGGCCAATCAAATCTGTTGGCCATGGAAATGCAGCCTTTCCACCTTGTGGACACAGACAGTTTCCGAAAGCTGATGGTAATCGCAGTCTCCCAGTACCAGTTGCCCAGTTGCCATTACTTCTCTAAGAAAGATGTGCTTGCTCTACACCAGCATGTCGCAGACAACATCACCCGTTCCTTGAAAAAACCTATGTCTGACAGGGTGCATTTCAACACAGACACTTGGACGAGCAAGCATGGACAGGGGCATTACATCTCATTGACTGGGCACTGGGTGACTCAGTTGGCTGTGGGGGCAGGCGGGGAAAGCATGGACAGTGGCATTACATCTCATTGACTTGGCACTGGGTGACTTAGTTGGCTGTGGGAGCAGGCAGGGAAGGGGCTGCTCTACAAGTCTTGGAATTCCCAAGGCTTGCAGGGCACTTGGGGATGGAGAACTAAACCACTACACACCATAAGAAAGAGAACTAAACTACTAGACAACAGGGCTTGGAGAAATAAACTACTAAGCATCGAGTTTTGGAGAACTAAACCACTGCACACCAAGGCATAGTGAACTAAAACACTAAATACTAAGGTGTTACTAGACAGAAAATCTTGGAATCCCCAAGGCTTGCGGGACAAACTGCTGTATGTAACCCTTCTTCTACTGCTTCTGCCTCCTCCACCTCCTGTAGGGCTTCCACCTGTGCCTTCAACCTCTCCCTTAATGAGACACATTTCCAACAGTGCAGAGAATATCCCCGCACGTCCGAACTGCACAGCCAGGGACAACAGCAATCAGGCAGTATTTAAATTAATATGCCTTGGAGAACACAGTCACACAACTCAAACATTGTGCACAGCTATCCAGGCCGAGTTTGAGCAATGGCTGTCTCAACTGATGCTGGAGTCAGTAAAGGCAGTATATGATAACAGTGCGAACCTGGTGACGAACCTATGCCAGGCAACATCACACATGTATTTTATATCAAAATTGTGATCCACAAAGTGTCATGTGCTAAACACTGATTTATCAATCCCATCTGTTACACCAGATTCTCAACTGCTTGAGAGGTGTGAACTGAAAAAGCACACAATAGAATAAAAATTGCAATCTTTATTAAATACACAACATAATTAATCAAAACAATAATAATGAGAGGATAAAAAAACATTATTTCATTTTGAAAACATTTCTATTGTGTGCTTTTTCTGTTCACCCTTCTCATGCAGTTGAGGATCTGGTGTAACATATGGGATTGATAACATCACACATGTGCCTAGCATGGCTCACATCTCAACCTAGTGGTGCAGCAATTTGTACGCCACTATCTCAGCCTGTATGCGCTGCTGCAGAAAGAACAGCTGCTGTGTGCTCATTTCTGGCGTCTATGCAACTCGTGGTCATCGACTTACATTGCTGCAGAGGTCTTTCGGGCTACTGGTTAACCGGTTTATATGCGCTGTGCCGACACTGTGGAATTACACTCTGCTTATGTTGCAGCGACTGTGGCAGCAGCAATGACCCCTGGTAAAGTATGACATTTTGCATATTCTGGCCTAATGCAGTATGAACGCATAACAAATCACACTTGCAGAGAGGACACAGATGAAGGACTTCTGCACTCTTTTCCACAGTTCTGAAATGGCTACTAAGATGGTTAGTGCTGATGTTACCATCATCAGCATCACAATTCCGTTCACCTACATGCTGGAGCATACTATGAATAGTCTGCAGGAGGAGGTGCTGGCCGCAAATGAAGAAGAGGAAGCAGAGGAGGATGCGGAATTGAAAATATTATCTCTAACTTTTGGACTGTCATCGCACAGGCTGGTGCCATGGGAAGGTGGATTATAGCTATCGAGGGAGCTCAAGGTGCTAGACAAACTGTTAGTAAAGGTGCAGGATTCAAGGAACAAATGTAGGAGGATGAAGAGGAAGAGGTGATGGGCATGCCACAGTCAGGAGATGAAGAGTATAATGTTAACCTCACTGTTGTCCATGGTTGGCGGGAGAGGACAGAGCAAGATTAAGTCTTTCCCCACCACAAACACACCATGTACTTGGACATCATGGAAGTGGCCAACACATAAGCGCCTTCTTGCTGCACTATCTGCAACATGATTGTTGGCCTCATTGTTACGATTAGAAATAGTGCTGATTACTGGGCTGATACTCTGTTAGATCTGAGATGCAAGAGTAAATTTTGCAAGATGATTCACCACTCGAAAGGGACTCGTGCATGCTGGAGTATGAAAACACGCTTGTAGACAGTCTTAAGAGTGATTTTTCACAAGACATCAGTGAGGCACACAGTGTGCATCACAGATACTTCCAACCAAGGTAACGTTGAGACATCAATACAAAAACATTAGCAGCAGTAACATAAGTGGCAGAGGCAGCATGGTGGCTTTGTGTTTAGCACTGCAGCCTTGCAGCACTGGAGTCCTGGGTTAAAATCCCCCAAAGGACAACATCTGCAAGGAGTTTCTTTGCTCTATCCTTGTTTTTTGCCTGGGTTTCATTTGGTTAATCTGGAGTTTTCCCGCACTACAATATAGGAAATTTAGATTATAATCAATGGGAGGTATGTGTCACAGGGATGGCTGCTCCCTTTGATGCAACCCGGAGTATTTGTCTTTAGTGCACGTAAGCACTAAGATGTTGTTTAGTGCACCTGTGTCCGGGTTGCGGGTAGCTATGAGAAATGGGTGGGTCTGGCTACTCGTATACCTCACTTGTGGGTGTGGTTACAGCCTACATAATGGAGGCTGTTGTTTGTCACATGCTCTGTGTCTTGAGAGGGAGAAGCCCTCCTGTGTGTGGCTCCAGACCGAGCCTGCGTGCTGAACATTGCCCAGACTGTGTGTCCACAGGCCTGGGGGAGCAGAACCCAGCTAAGGACATTTTATATTGTTTTGCCTGCTCTGAAGGACGTTTACCTTTTGTTGTTGCTTAGGGGTTTATGGCGCAAATAATCCCGCACTGACTTTTTAAAGAAAAGTGCCTCCTGTCTTCCTCCTGCCGCACCTGAGAGAGTATGATCCCTACAATTGGTGCTAGACTGCGGGCATCGGTCCATGAGGTACCTGGGAGAATTCCGCACAGAGTCATGCAGAGAGGTGCGGAGCCATGCAGAGCGGTGCGGAGCCATTCACAGAGGTGCAGAGCCTTGCGGAGATGTACAGAGCCTTGCAGAACAGTGCGGAGCCTCGCTGTGCAGAGCCATGCAGAACTGTGCAGAGCCATGCGGAGCCGGGCAGAGCCTTGCAGAATAGTGTGGAGCCTCGCTGTGAGGAACTGTTGGCGCAGATAGACTGCCATGCACAGATGGTGAGGGGCCTGAGAGGGCTGTGTGGGGGCGCTCTGGTGGCCTTGTTGCTAGGGGCAATGGAAGAGGCTTACAGCCTGGTTACTGGTTGCAACGATATAGCTGCAACAGCAGGCTGAAGCAAGTGTCTGCCTATAAGTTGGTGGGGTTATGAAGTTTGTCAACACCCTCATTCTAGGTTCGCTGTGGGTCGGTGTGCAGTGCCAGGAGGCCCAGCGACAGCAATGGGAGAATAAACAGCCATGTGTGAAGTGGCTTGCAGTGATGCTCTCGATGAGTTCTATCCCTTCATGATCTGTGGGCATCCACCAGTATCCCAAAAGGGGGTAGTTGCCCAAAAGGGGGTGGTGTCCCAAATAGGGGTAGTGGCCCAAAAAGGGGCAGCGGTGAATGCACAAAGGGACTGTTGCCGGGAACAGTGTTCAAACAGCGCCTGTCTGGTATCCGGCATCAGTTATCCATCTGACAAGACATCACAGAGGTGTTCTGTGAAAATAAATGGAAAGGTCATGGCTGGACTTCTGGACTTAGGGGGCCCGGTGACCCTGGTGAGCGCCACACTCCCTGTCTATCTGATTCCCGTAAGGAAGATGGAAGGCCACTGCATCCATGGGGTCCCTAGGGATTTTCTGGCGTCTAGGGCAATCATTGTAATGCCCACAATTATTACCAGCCATGAAGTCCCTGTAGTCCCGGACTTGCCATACCCTATTGTAATAGGCCAGGACTTTGAATGGTTTTGATACTTGTGGGAGGAAAGGGGAAAGTCTGATTGCTCAGAGGGGAGTGGGAATGATCCTAAGAGAGCCCAACCACTACAGGCGGCTGTAGAGGTTCCTGGTGGTGTGATGCATAAAGAGAGGGAGGTAGCAGCCCCTAAGGTCGATAGTCCAGAGTTAAGGGTAACCGGAAGGAAGTGTGGGTCTGACCAACTCTGGGACTTAGCAGAGGTGACCAATCGTGTGACTGTTGAAAACGGGGTAGCTTCAGGAAAGGGGTCCGACACCTGTTTAAGTGGGGACTTGTGCTTGGGTGACAGGGTGGGTAGTGGTGACTCTCATTCAGACGGTGACTCTAACACAAGGGAAAGAGAGTGCGGTAAGGTAGAGCTGGGTACAAAAGGCAAGTCTTCCTCTCATCGCCGGAGATACGGCTGTTCTGCCTTCATACACATTGACACGGTGTGCAATCAAGCATACAGCATAAACCATCATTATATCTTCCAAATAAGCAGACTGTCTTTAGTAGTCTAACTTGTTTATTGGTGAACAGTATAGAACATGCGCGGTAAAACTATAAAAATACAAATGACATAGATAAGTATTGGGCATACAGCTGACACTTTACAATTCATACAAAATACAGTATGATGCAACTTTAACATGGGAATACTCAGGATTCTAATAACATCTCCTATGCACTGGCTGCTATACAGTTAATAGCCTCCTAAACACTGCATTGCTAGAGAAGATATTGATCTTACCAGATATGCTTTACCAGGATAGCAAACTTAAGTTGGAGAGGTTACAGGAGAGCACATGAACACGTGTGTTCCCTGGAGTACATGGAAGAAAATGGAGCGTCTTCTTCCCAGCATACCTTGATACAATCCCACAATGCAATACTTTATCTGCTTGTTAAAGGCACAGCTATAAATTCAGCCACCACTGGATGGTGCTATAACAAACAAACCAGCACACAGTACAAAATATACTGCCCTGTACTCAGATGGGCAGAACAACGGCGGCCACAGAAAGGCAGGCCAGGCTACACCCTCTGAGAAGAGGGAGGAAGAAGAGGCAGGGTCAGGTGCAAACAAGCTTAATTTCCTTGATAAGGAGGTCACATTGACACTGACAAACCCCAGCAAAGAGGTAGTCGATGATGTGCTGAAAATAAAACTGAAACATTGTGACTGGAGATCCATCATCAAAGATCACGGTAGGAGGAGAAGTCCCAGAGGGCACAAATGGAGGGAAAACCTACAAAGGTCACGGAGGGCAGACTGGTGGTTCATTTACCTCTAAGGTAGCGGAAAATGACAACTGCGCCAAAAGTCTGGAAGGGGAAGGGAACTGTACTGAGGCATGTGACACCAGGACAGTAAGTGGTGAGAACTCCAGAGAACCCGAGGCTGGGGAGGTGGAGTCTGAGAGCGAGAACATTGACTCTTCAGAGCCCCAGCAGAGACACTAGAGGCAGTCGAAGGTAATGGAGGGAAGACCCAAGAGAAAACTGAACCTGCTGATGAAGGAACAAGTAGAACTCTGAAGCGGCAGAGAGTGGATGGGAAAGCTGCCCCATCTGAAAATATAATTAAAGAAGTTATGGTATGACAAGTGCTAGCCAAAAGGGAACAGGATCATGAAATATGGATGCTTAAAGAGACAGTAAGACACCATGTCGATCGAGAAAAGATCCTGAGACAAGCGGCTGAGCACAGAGTGGATGAGCTGGAGAAGGAAGTCTCTGAGCTCAGAGGTCACCTGTCAACGTGTCAAACCATGGACAAGGCCATATTGGAAGACGTGGAGGTGCTCAGAGAAGAATTAGGAGGACTTCTACAGGAGAAGGAGATGGAGGTCGCAGACTTAAAGCGGCAGTGCCAGAGTGGTAAGGAGGCGGAGCTGCAAATGCCCATCTTGGCGAGGGGTCTTGAAGAGTGTGAAGCTCAGGGAGAGTTTGCTCTAAGAACTGAACAAGACAATCATCCAGTCATGGCAGAGGACTTGATTGAAATGTCCAAGGCAAAGCAGGAGCTGTCTGTCTATGAGGAGGATGAGACTTCACTCTTCTAGTGTATAGTAGAGGCACCCGAAAACGTGCGGGAAGCTTGTGCCAGTGAAGCAGTGCATGAAGATTTTATGAAGGCGGTGGAAGCATGTAGTGTGAACTGGGCGCCAGAGACTAAACAATTGGTTATACTGTCAACTAGCGAAGTCACAGTGAAGCAGGTGGCTATTCTGAATGATATGCACCTACACTGTCTTCACACAAAATGGATGATCCTGTTGAGGAATGAGAAAGCAGCTCGACATCTGGAGCGTGCAAAAAAAGCTGAAGGTCGGTTGGAATTGGTGGAGGACATCATTCAAGTGCCCAGGAATCTGGTGAGAAAAATCCTTGGGAGACTTGGAAAAGTAATGCAGGAAATTACAGATAAGTCTGGTGTGGCAAGAGTGAGGATTCTGGCTGATGATGAAGACCAGGAAGCTGGTGAAGATGGGATGGTTCCATTCTTCATTGTCGGATCAATGGAGAGCCTTAACAATATACAAAAACTCCTGGAATATCGCATGGCGTACTTAAGAGAGGTAGAGCAGCAAAGACTTAGGCTGCAGATCAATAAACAGCTGCAGGAAATGCTAAGAAGATGGCAGCCACCTTCAACCCGAGGTCTGGAGGAACGAAGGGGTTCGCTAAAGGATCAAAGATTTAAAAGTAGTGACTCCTCTGTTAGCTCACTGCTTAGTGACCTGGACGGGAGACCCTGTAGCAGATGTGGTGACATAGGGTCAGACCAGACTGAAGTTATGGGACCAAAGAAATCGTGATACGGTTCTGACCGCTGACGATGGGCATGGTCTGACAAAGGGGCAACCCTATCAGAGGAGGTGACGGAATAGGGTAAGGTACTGTTTCAAAATCAAAATGATTAAGTGACAGGGCCCGATTTTGACAGACGAGTTTACTTCCAAAGGCGACTGAGAAGGGACTCTGGTCAGGTAATGGAAGGTGCCAAGCCCCACGGCTTTAGGCAGAGGGACGAATATGTAAGGAGGCTAATGGCTGCATAATCAATGGGAGATATGTTTCACAGGGATGGCTGCTCCCTGTGATATAACCCAGAGTATTTGTCTTTAGTGCACATAAGCAGTAAGATGTCGTTTAGTGCACCTGGGTCCGGTTGCGGGTAGCTATGAAATGGGTGGGTCTGGCTACCCATATACCTCACATGTGGGTGTGGTTACAGCCTATATAATGGAGACTGTTGTTTGGCACATGGTCTGTGCCTTGAGAGGGAGAAACCCTCCTGTGTGTGTGGCTCCAGACCGAGCCTGCGTGCTGGACATTGCCCAGCCTGTGTGCCCACATGCCTGAGGGAGCAAAACCTAGCTAGGGACATTTTGTGTTGTTTTTGCCTGCTCTGAAGGCCATTTACCTTTTGTTGTTGCTTAGGGGTTTATGGAGCAAATGAACCGGTACGGACTTTTAAAGAAACAAGCCTCCTGTCTTCATCATACGATCCCTACAGGACAATACTGAAAATGTCTGTGAAGCACTGTGTTATTAACGGTGCTATATAAGTGAGAAAAAGAACTAAAAATTAAAATAAGCAATTTCTGTGAGTCATTTCACACATTTTTTAGACCAGCCAGTGCACGAGCAGAACAGAGTACAAGCCTCACACGTAATTAACGACTGGAGAAGATGGTGCAGGAGTATTTCGAGCTCAGGTTCAATGCCTTCAGGTGGGGTTTGGACCCTCTGCATTTTGGTCTTCAAAAAAGGAATAATAGCCTGAGCTTAACTATCACGCCTTGGAGGTTTTGTCATGTCTGGCAGACAGTGTTCTCACAGAATGGGTCTTCAGTGCTGCTGATAGTGTCCTGATGCATAAGCGCATCCGCTTGTCCCCTGAAAGTGTTGACCACTTAAAGTGAATCTGTCACCCCATTTTTCGACCATCAGCTATAGCCACCGCCATCAGGGGCTTATCTATAGCATTCTGTAGACCAATGTTGTATTTGTATCTATATTATATGCTGCAGATTTGGGATTTTTTTAGTATTCTATTACCACATCAGATATATATCTTGGCATCATGTCCTATATATTACTATGTGCGGTGCGCATGCGCTCTGGCCTGTCGCGGCTCCTGGCATGTGGGGAGCGTCTCACTTGGTGTTTTGTGTAAACGCGCCGTCTGGCGCGGGTGCACTGACATCCTGACGCTTCCTACACATGATGGAAGGACCTGCCAGCTGCCGTGCGAATGCGCCAGCATGTGCACTATCATTGGTCATTTGTGATCATGTGACGTGATCACATGCCTTTTTAAAGGTCCTTTTATGGACAATTGACACATTCCCCTTGAGGAAGTGTGCTCTGCAGCACACGAAACGCGCGTCGGGGGTCCACACTGCCTGCCCAGGACGCTCCTCTCCCCTCCATAGTCCAATACCTTGGTAAGTGTCCTTCCTTTAACTTATGGGCTCTATTATGAACCCTTATATAGGTAGCATTTCTTGCACTGGCGAGGATCTCTTCTAGGACACTCACCTATTCTATTTATGCCCTTATATT